>CABHPH010138953.1:0-52133 GCA_902168325.1 Peromyscus nudipes
CTTCATGTCTTCTGGCTAGTTCTGTCTGCAGGCTAATCTACCATACATTACAATAGCCATGCCAGCTTAGTAATTTCCATTTGTTTAGTATGTTAACTTCCATCCTTTTACATACAGTTTCTGTATCTTTGCCAGGGAGTTGTGTTTCTTAGAGAAAACAGTTGAATATAGTATTTTAATCTAGTCAAATATTCTGCATCTTTTAATTTGATAATTAAAACCATTTACATTGCTGGGCTAATTCCTGTTGTTGGGTTGTTTTCCTGATAAACTATATCACTTGTTCTTCTCTTCTCCTCTGCTCACATTAGGGGCCTGATGGTTTATTGAGTTGGACATGATTGAGCTTTTCCTAGTTCTCCTTTGCTCATCTATTCCTCTAGGAAACTTACTCTTTATTGTGCTCCCATGACTGCTACTATCTTTATTCTTCCTCAGTGTTTAGGATTCCTTTAAGTGTGACTAAAAATTCTAAATTGGTATTCATGAACTATTCTAGTCTGTGTTTGCCTTGAAATGTCTCTCTTTATCCATCAATTTAAATAGATAACTTTGCTGGGTGTAGCAAGCTTAGTTGGCAATAATTTACTTTTGGAATATATCATTCAATGCTTCCCTGGTCTTAGGGTCTTTGTTGAAGTCTGATGTGTTTGCTTGTGTAGTTATTTTTTTCTTACAGCTCTTAATATTACTTGTTTGTTTTGTACTTTTATATGTTGACTATAATATGTCACAGAGAAGTATTCTCTGGCTATGTATATTTGAGGGTCTCGGAATTGTCTGTTCTTATACATTCATTTCATTTCCAATATTTGAGGAATTTCCAGCTATAATTTCATCAAATAGATGTTCAACTTCTTCGGCCCATAGATTATTAGGTTTAATCTCTCAATCACATCTCAAAATTCTTAGAAGGTGTAGGTGGTCCATGTTCTTTCTTCTTTATTGATATTTGAATGTAGTATTTCTTCAGCTATGTCCTGCATCCCTAATGTTCTTTATTTAGCCTGCTTGCTCTACGTTATTGGTGCTGTTTTCTGTTATGGCTTTTATTTGATTAATTAAGCTTTTCTTTTATAAAATTTCTATTTTTCCAAAATTTCTATTCTCTTGCTGAATCCATGCTACTAACATTCTCATGTATGCTGTTGATATTCTTCTCCAAGTCCTGAATTGATCACCTTACTTTATTCATATGTGTCCCTTGGAAGTCACTGATAATTCTTTTAATTGGGCCCTTTGAAATTTATATTTAAATATGAGTAATTCTGAATACAAAGAGTATGGGAACATTGTTGCCAATTCAAATCCTTTGCTGTATTTGTTTTTAAATACAATTTACTTTGTAAAAAATTGTCTCCAGGCAGTGGTGGTGCATGCCTTTAATCCCAGCACTCAGGAGGCAGAAGCAAGAGGAGCTCTGTGAGTTCGAGGCCAGCCTGGTTTACAGAGTGAGTTCCAGAACAGACAGGGCTACACATTGAAACCCTGTCTTGAAAAGAAGTTCTTGTTCAGGCAATAGTATTATTGAGGTGCCCAACCATAATTGGTACATAACATTTCTACACTTAAGGCACAGGGAACACCTCAGAGAAGGGGGTGGAATGATTGTAAGAGCCAGAGGGCCAGGACCTAATATAATATTTTTACATGTAAATGTTTGAATTCTTCATTTTTCTCAGTTTAGTATCTTTGAATTTGGAAATTGAGGAGTTGTTACCACATTACCTCTCCCTTTCACATTTCTTGTGTTTCTGTTTTGTAATTTGTGCACCTGTTGGGATGGATATCTCTTTCAATTTTATGTAAGGTCTTCTTAGTGTGAAGCCTTCACTGAGAATTCAGTACCACTCAGGGGAGAGGAAATAAACCATTATCACAACAGTCATGATACCAAACCAGACCAGACATAGAAAATGTACTTTAAATGTATTAATGCCAACTACTATGCCACTAATTACCACTGAAAAGAAAATAGGAAAAAAAAACAGAATGAGGTATAAAGTGTAAAAGTACTAAAGGTTAAAAAATAGATATAGGGATACTCAAGCTAAAGTAGATCAGGGAGATGATCTGTCAGTAAAGTGCCTGCCTGTAAGTATGAAGACTTGAGTTTGGATCCCCAGCATTCACATAAAGGAAAAAAGCATTCACAGACATGATTGTGCACATCTGTAACTCCAGCATAGAGCAGGGGTATAGGTGATCCCTGGACTTTGCTAGCCAACCAGTTCCAGCAAATTGGTTAGTGTCAGGTTCAGTGACAGGCTCAAAATACAAGGTAGAGAGTGATTAAGTAAGACACCTGATGCCAACCTCTGACCTCTACATGCATGTGCACACATGTGAGCATGCACATACACATATGCATACATAAAAAGAGAGAAATGATTAATTGGAATAAAGAAAGAAGAAAGGGAAATAGGGGAGAAGAATCCAGTTTAAATGAAAAGAGAAAAATTAGAAGACAAAAATTAAAAATGCTAGGAGAGAAAGGAGTAAAAGAAAAAAGAAAAACTTGTCCATACAATAAAGAAAAAGGTGTGAAAAAATTATATAGCCACAGAGAGAGGAATAAAACCTGATTGGCTGCTTTTGAAATTTAATTAAAATAATAGTAAGACTATTCTGTCATAGTTGTGTTAATTATCAACAGGACACAATGTAGAATGATCTACAGTTGGGCCTTTGACCTTGCCTGTTGAGGTTATCTTGATTATGTTGATTATGGTGGGAAGACCCACTGATGGTAGACAGTACCATTCCCTGACTTGGATCCTGGACTATATAAATGGAGAAAGGGAACTGAGTGGCAACAAATATTCATTGCTCTGTCTCCTGACTGAGGATGCAACATGACCAGCTGTTTCCAGCTCCTGCTGCCTTGCCTACCCTGACAGGATGGACTGTGTCCTTTATCTGTGATCTAGAACAAACCCTTTGCCCATTAAGATGACTTTTTCATGGTATTTTAAGATGGCAGCGGAAGAGAGACTAAGATATATAGTAAAAAAAAGAAAGGGATTAGACAAGAGACAAAAAAAAATGGAAAAAAACAATGCATATGGTCGGTTTCTTACTGAGTCTCTAATATTGGAATCTGTCAGGCAGAAAGCATGATCAGTTGTGATTGAAGACTCATGTTTATTCCTGAGAAAACTGGTGCTGAGCATGCAGTCATCAGGAGTCAGTTGCTCTCCCATGCAGCAATGACTTTAGGGCATTCCATGCTGTGCATCTGTGAACCCTATGTGCACATGCATGCTGTGAACTTACTTCTTGCCACCTTTAGCTCTGTAGACTGGGCTAGGCGGCTTCTCTCTTACTCTAGAGACTCTTAATCTGGTCACCTTGGAGTGGCTAATCTCTAACTGAGGAGAGGAGGCGGCTGGAACACTGGACTCTATTGCCAGCGCTTCCCAATCCTCTCCATATTTAGTGTCCTGCAGGAGGAGAAGGTTGGAGGTGGAATCCAACAGAACCAAGCCCAGGGTTGTCAGCCCTGCAAGCTGAAAACCTCACGGCAGAGATGAAACTGCAGGTGCCGAAGGTCTGCTGACATCTGACTCTGGGCTGTCAGTCTCCAGTTACTCTACCTGTTGCGCTCAGAAAACCACACAATAGAGAACTGGCTATGGGGTTTGAGACATGCACTAACCTCCTTGGGGGCTATTACTCCCCAAGATTGTCCTACTTTTCACCAAAGAGATAGAGCCACAGACCATAGAACTCTTTACCACATGAACCTCCTGGTGCCTGAGATTCTTAGCATGTCTGTGTCTTGTCCTCCCTTAATCCATGTCTATCTCATGCAGCTACCACAAATGACCATTTTTTTTCCCCAGAACCATTTGTTGGGAAGAGCAACATTTCATTGCAGAATTACTTTGACCCTTTGCAATGTATATATGGGTTCGGATTTAGAACTCTCATACCTATCCTATTAACCTAAATTTCCATCTGATTACTGCAGTTTCATGGTCAATCTTGTAATTTAGCAGCCCACGGGTATAGATTGTTTGCAGTTATTTGGGGTAGTGGCTTCTTCCCTTGAAAAACCCCATAAGAATTTCTAGAAAAAAAAAAACCCTCATCCCTTTCCTATGCCGTGTTTTCTGTGCTGTGCAATAAATACAGTGAAAAACTCTTTGTTAGAGACAGTCAGCCTCCAGCAGGCAGATATGACAACAGACTGTATAAAGGTCAGTAACCACAAACTACAGACAGACCGAAGATAAAGGAGGAGAGGTGGAGAATTCAAATTGAGTTTCCTCTTGGCCAATTCAATCCAAGAAGAAGTGCTTTGTTTTCATTCCTCAATGTGACACCAGTACATTCTAGTGTTTTCTGAGCACGCTGGTTGTTTTTTGTCAACTTGACATAAACCTGGACACATCTGAAAAGAGGACATCTTGAGAAAATACCTCTGTAAAATTGGCCTATGGGTAAATAAGGCTATTTTCTTGATTAATGTTTGATGTAGGCGGACCCCACCCATTGTTAGTAACACCACCCTTGGGAAGGTGGTCCTGGGGTATAAAAGAAAGCTGGATGAGCAAGGCATGGGGAGAAAACAAGTCAGCAGCATATCTCCATGGTCTCTGCTTCAGTTTCTACCTACCTCCTGCCTTGAACTCCTGGCCAGACTTCCCTTGGTGATAGGCTGTGACCTAAGAGTTGCAAACTGCCATAAACCCTTTCCTACCCAAGTTGCTTTTGGTTATGGTGTTTTATCACAGCAATAGTAACCCTCACTGAGACACCAAAGTTATCTTTAATATGTTAACCTATGGCAGGTAGCTAAAGAATAAACCACCCTCCTCCTCTTCCCCCATGCTGAAGGCCCAGAGGACATCTCTAGGGAGCGGTGTCAACTGATGGAGAAGATGTGGAGGAACTGGAAGCCTCATAACTGATAGGAATGAAAAATGATAGGCGCTCTGATAGTTGGACAATTTCTTATGAAATTAAACATATACCTTTATGGTTCAGTAATTCCATTCTTGGGTGTTTTTCATAGAGCAGTGCATCTCAGTTGGAATTCATTTTTCCTCACAAGACTACTTCTGGAAACACTTTTCTTCGTCACAAAGTGGTGAGGGAATCCTACTAGCATCTAAGGGAAGAGGCCGGTGATGCCACCAAACATCCCCCAATGCACAGGAGACCCCTTCCCTGTGCCAAAGGATTACTCAACCACGGTGCTAAGGCTGAAAGCCATTCTCCTAAGAAATGAAAACCTGCATCACATAAAATCTGTGCAATAATGTTTAGAGCAGTTCTATTTAGAGTTGTCAAAAGCTGCAGTTATCCCTAATGCCCTTTAATGTGTGAGTGGAAAAAAAGTGATACATCCATACCATGCATTTGAGTATTACTCAAAAATAAGGAACACACACTAATACACTCAACAGCTCAAATGAATCTCAATTACAGTGAATGAAAGAAGCCTGTCTCATAAGATTACATACTGTGTCCTTCCCTCCATGCCTATGACACTCTAAATGCTTTTAATAGCCTCTGGTAGAGCATTCCACTATGACATCATTCAATACGGAGCTTAGTGAAAGGATCTGCCCCTACTTATGGTAATAGGGGCGGGTGCACTTGAGCGATGGTGTTATTTTTATTTTCTGCTCTATATTTTTCACACTTCTTTATACATCGGGCAGCTAGTTCTGTAACACTGTCAAAATGTTCTCATGTCTGTGGCTCCAGGGAGCAGATGAAAGCACCATTCCCCCATGTTCTGGGCATCAGAAGCAGTTCTACCTTGGTGGCAGCGGGTGCCCGTTGCGCATGCTCCTAGCAGCTGTGAGCGAAGCATCAACAGGAGAAAACTTGGCATCAGAGGCTGACGGCTTCACATCACCTCTCTCTGCTACCTAGAAAGCTCTGCTCATAGGCAAAGAATGTGGCAGGCTGCCCTTAGAGGAAGTGCGCCGCCCCAACCTTCATGCAGATCATTCAACGGAGTGCCTAGAATTTGCTGAGTGTGTCTAAGAAAAACAGTTACGTTTTCCTGGAAGGCATTAGACTTCTCATTTGAAATGTAATCATCTGAGAATCTCAAGGGAGTCTAATGATGTGTTATAAGACAGGCCACATTCTCCAGGGCACACAAAGTCAGAGGCCTTTCCTAGACTCTAGGAAAGGTTTGACATAGGAGATAGCCATTGGTACTCCCGAAACATCACAGAAAGACGCGCTGGATTCCAAGCAGGCTTGGACAGTGATGTGAAAGGTAGCAATACAATACTTCAACCGTAGGCTTCAATGACTATTAATTGTGGTCTCTTGATGAATATTGCCAACAGTTAAGAAAATTAAAACCATGGTTTTAATCCTTAAAAGATTGAAGCAAACAAAACCACAAGAAAGCCTAAATAAGTCTTGTGAGTGATCAGCCTCCATAAAGGTCCACTTTCTCCTCTTCTTTATTCCAACACATATGAGGTAGGTTGCAAGTCAGCTCAGGGGTTCTGAGGATGGAAAACATGTGGCCCCACTGCTTCTCAGTGACCTGGGTGATTTTGGATAAGCCTGGTCTATGTTCCCAGATCAAGGAGGTACCATGCTGCCTGTGACCGAAAGCTGGCAAGTGCTTTACATTTCTGTCAACACGGCAAGGCAACACAATTATGTTCCCTCTTGGTTTGAGGGTCAAGCACATACAAAAGGGAGCAGGGTTTGGCCTAAGTGAGATAGGCTGCATGAGATGTAGTGTAGCTCTGGAGACAAGAGAGCTGCATTAGGTTGTCTTCTACACACAGGGAACCAACAGAAGAACATGTCAGGTTTTTCCACAAGGTTAGAATGAGAAGAACCTTTGAAATGGATACATGATGGCATTTTGTTAGATTAGATAAAAAAGAAGGATGTGCCTGAGGGTATCTGGAAAGCAGGGGATACTGCAACATCTTCTTCCAGCTTAGGAAATGAGATTGACTAGAGAAAATGTGAAGGATATTAACACATAACATTAAGAACTTCCTCCAGAACCTTGGGTAATGCTTTCCCAGCTCTGGGCCTGAGAGGGGCCTGTGAAACAAGGACAGCTCAGAATGTAAATGTCTCAGATGTTAGGATGACTATATGGGGTCTGGAGCAGGCGGAGCCTGGGGATTAATACATATACATCTCTACGGCCATAGTATAGCTACAACTTTCTATATGCTATGGTCTGAGCAATATTGGGGCCTTGACTATTGCCGTCTCAGCAAGGCCATTACAATTAGAAGCAAGTGTTTGAATGAGATTGCCCAAGACAAGACAGTTTCTATCCATTGCCTCAGAAACCACAGAAGGAGTAAACAACTCCACTCTTTTAACCAAGTGTTTCACCAAGCCACAGAGAACATTGTTCTTTAGTTGGAAATGATGTACATTTTCATCAGTATGCAGAAAACAGCATATGCATAGTGTATTTGGCTCTTAAACTGATGTCAGCATTAGGGATGATCCTTATAGCCTGCAGAGAAATGAGTCAACAAAGGGAATTTGAGGGAAAGGGTTGAGCTGAAAAACCGGAGCAGAGACTTGATCAATGATTGAATAAAAGAGCTGTCAATCATTTCTGCTCAGCAAACCAGATCGCAGCAAGTTAGCTCTCAACAGATTAGGTCACAGGAAACAAGAACCTAAAGGGTGGACCTAAAGGAAACTCCTGGTTTCAAAAGAGGTGATGTAAGGCAGGCTGATCTTAGAAAGATGTGGCTGTCATAGAGGCCAGCCCGGCTGCCATGTTAGGATGGTGGATGAAGACAGGAGCCATGAGGAAAGGTAGAGACAGCCTTCACTTCCGGCTGGTGTACACGCTACAGCCAAACAAAATCTCTGCAGAAATGAAGCACGCAGAGACGACAGGAGTGAAAAAAGAGATAGAACCTGGAGCCGTGGAATGCTGTGGAAAGGAGGTAAAGAGAGATGCTCTTCCCGAAGCCCAGCCGTAGTCAGAGGGTGTCCCACTGGTCTGGGAGTCTAGGAGAGTGCAGGCATGGCAGGCCAGGTAGGTGAGGGGTGAAGGCCAAGTCTCGGCAGGAGAAAGGGCTGAGGAGAAGGTGCCTGCCCTGTGGGATGTAATTCTTACCCAACTCAGGCACCTGGGCCAAACCAGACCTGCTGTGGGTGGAAGCCTTGGACTGTCATTTTACAGGTTTTGTTGGGGATAAAAGTTAAAAAAGCCTGGTACTTTCTAAGCTGTGGCAACCAGTAATTGGCGAGTATTACTTAAGAAACTAGAAGTGGTGTTGTCCCGTTATCTCTGTGCCCACATTTTTCTTTCGAGAGATTGATGGAGACCACGACTAAATTTGATGTTAAGGGCCAAGAGTTCTTCTGCACATTGGTAGGGATCCTCGGAGAAACATGGGCATTCCCAGCTCTTGGGTATGAGAGAGAAACAGTCCCAGCATACATGTCTGAATTTGGGGAAAACCAAGTGATTAAGAAAAGTTCATAAAATTGTTACAAACAATTTGTAATCTGGAAAGAAGCCAGAATTCTTTTTCTCTCTCTTCCCGCCCCCCCCCCCGCATGTTTTTATTTATTGCTTTTTGTGTATGGGTGTGTGGGGGCACATGCCACATGTATGTGGAAGTCAGATGACAACTTTCAAGACTCAAGTCTGTTCTGCCACCATGTGAGTCATAAGGACTGGACTCAGGTCTTCAGGTGTGGAGGCAGGCATCGCTACCTCCTGGGCCATCCTGCCAGCCCAAACCGACACTCTTGAAGAAAATTCCAGAAAGCAGAAATTACAAATCTCTATTTTAAGGGAGATTTTTTAATTACAATTTTTTTAAGATTATAATATAATGTCATCTTATTCTCCCCTTCTTTTTCCTCCCATGTACTGACACCTACTCTCTTTCAAATTCATGGCCGTGTGTGTGTGTGTGTGTGTGTGTGTGTGTGTGTGTGTGTGTGTGTGTGAATTCTTAACTATAGAAATACAGCCTGCTCAGTCCAGGTTCAAAAACAGTGAAAGGAATGAGCACTATTACTTTAATTAGATCATCTCATTAATTCTTCACTTAGCTTTTAGCATCTTGGTGCTGTTTGACTCCTGTTTTACAGATAAAGAAACTGAATGCCAAAGAGACTTCCTAATTTGCTAATGTTTGAAAGCCATCAGATCCCAGAGCCTGCATTCCTCAACATGTCCAGGAAAAAAATCCGTTGTGGCTTCGCCTGTTGCCAGAGTCAGTGAGCTCTGTCTTCATTTAAGGGTAGGGAGTACAGTCTGGTTGATTTAGGGCAGTCTTGAGAGATATGTCAGCTCATCGACAGTTGATATTACTTTGTGGCTTTGCTATCATGTAGATAATTCCTTTCTGAGGAGGATGAGGAGAAGGGTGATGGGATGGAAACATGCTCACATGGGAACAGAAGTGGGTGGGGTTGGGATCATGTGGCCAGTTGGCCACTTCATCTAGAATTACAGTGGCTTAATTTTTTATTAACTGAAACTAATAAAAAAAATTTAAATCTTGCATGGGTGAACTGAAGGAGCCTGAACAATTTTCAACTTTGCTATGGACAAATGAAGCCATCAAAGTGGGGCCACTTGCCAAAATAGGGAGTACAATGTTTTTTCTTCCTAAAATAAAAGCAGCCTGGCTTATAGATTCCCCAGCTCAAGTTGGGCCCTAGGTCGGATGATATAATGAGTGAAGGGTTCACTGCCCAAAAGGCAGGAGCACAGGATGAGGCCATTCCCAGATACTTCCAGCTTCATTTTCTAGTCTGTAAAATAACCTGCTGGATTATCTCTAAAGTCTTTTTAGTGGCAACATTCTATGACTCTACCAAGTTTATTGCATATATAATATTATATATTTATATAAGAATATATGAATCCAAGGGCAAGACAAATAGCAGAAAGTTATGGAGGAAACTATCAAGTCAATCTTCTCCCTAGGACACAGCCTCTGGCCCTACCACTTACTAGCTGATACAAAAGCCCAAAGTAGGGATCTGCCATCTTCATGTTGAATGGTATACGGTCCCCCCTTGAATGGAGAGCATCAACAGTTACAGGGGGCTGGTGAGAGCTTGTCTGCCTAGGATGTGTTCCCTTCTAGGGTAAAGAAACCTTAGGCAAACACTGGGTGGGTGGACACTAAGAGAGGGGCATATTGGAGAAATGTGTGTTAGAAAACAAATCCACTTCTGTATATGTGAAGTCTACCAAGCACAGTGTTCAGGGATCTCCATTGCCTCCCGTGTATGCTTCATCATTGGGCCAGCCAGCAAATCAGTGGGCCTCAGGATGCTGACCAGCCTCAGTCTTAACTGTCACTTCCACAACCTCTCATTCACTAAAGTTGTTCAGCCTGATCGAGCTCTACCCTGTATCCTGTGGTTCACAACTCATTGCTGAACAAGCCCCTTTCTTTTTCTCACACTTCGGTTGCATGGTGGGGACTAGAGCTTTGGAGAGGGCGGGGGTAGACTCCCCGGATTGAATGTTCTGTATCTGCCATTTCTCTGCAGCTTGGCTATTCCCTGCTGTTATCTTTGGCTCCGTTGCTATGGGCGGGAATATGTTTGGTCCTGGCTTAATAACTGCTTGGCTGCCAGAGGCACTCATTTCTCATTGTATTGGTGGGGGATTAGTGGAGATGTTTGGGGGATGTTTCCTGTATTAAGCAGCAGGGGAGAGCTTACTGGACTGGGGCCCTCTTTTGACATAGCATCATACTTTTCCCACTTTCACCCTTGGAATGTGCTGAGGCCAGTTATTTGCATCCAGAGCGCCTACTCCTCCCTGACACTTTGCAGATCTTCACCCTTTTCCAGGTGCCTTTGTATAAATACTTCTTGGAGATACTGTAAGGAGACCCAGACAATCATCTCGGACTATAACTTAAAAAAAATAATTTAAAAATAAATAAAAGACTTGGTGCTCAACAGTGCATTGAAAAGCTGGGGAGATGGCTAGGTGGGTAAAAGTACTTCCTGCATAAGCCTGATAATTTAAGTTTGATCCCCAGATCCCAAAGTGGAACAAGAGAACCAACTACTAAAAGTTATCCTCTGACATCTACACGTAAACTGTGGCACACATGCACTCACACACATGTACGCACACAATAACAATAATACTTTTTTTTCAAAGAATAAGAAAAAATAGCAGTGTGCTGTGTGAGCAAACCTCTCAACCTTCCCAACCTTCGCCTTATCACTCCATTTCATATTTTGAATTCTTTGACAATTGACTCACCACTCTTCTTTGGAGCCACCGCTCACCTCATGCACAGTGAACTTGAACTTCATGACCCGGGTTACCTTAGAGCCCTGGGATACAATGATAGCTCTTCTTGAAGCTATAAACTAACTGGTTACAGATTGTCGGTGCCCTTGCATCTGTCTAGGGCAATTATCAAAGAGCTGAGGAAAAACTCTCCAGAAAAGTTAGCCTAGGAGGGCAGATGTCTAGGAAGTTCGGGCTCTTGGTTGGCTTGAGACAAAGACAAAAGCTGTGACCGGCTGAACATCATCACTAAGAGTCTGGTGGCTTTGCAGTGGACACGACACAGCCTGGAGCAGGAGTCTCTGCTTCGGATCTTGAGGCCACTGCTTAAAACTTCTGGGGACTCAAGTGAGTCACTCATACCTCTCTTTCTCTTCATTTTCTCATCTGTGATTTGGAGATGATTCTGACTCATGAAGTTGCTGGAACCATGCACAAGAAGGCCTTGTAAGCTACAAATACTAACATGTGACCATATGTGTAAACATTTATAATCTGTAAAGAACTGCTCAAGTGGATACAGCCATATACCATGGCAGAAACCTAAGAAAAATATTAACGTGCTTCAAAGTATTGCAAGAACCACTTCTCCTGACAATGGGAATTTAGCCTTCTGCTAAATATGGCCTGAATCCCCTTCCTATGTGGAAAGACTCACAGTAGGAGGCATGGTCCGCCTCCCACTTGTCCATGTGCTCCCCACCTAGGATGTAGAGCTGAGGTGTGGTGCTCCTACCTCATTCATTTAAAGAAGCTGCACCATGGACAGAGGGAGATGCATGATACAGGATAGCAGGAAGCCCAGAACATCTAGTTTCTGGGCTTAGCAGTAGTAGCTCATCCAGCAGTGTGACCCACTGTTCATGCTGGCTGCTGCGACTGTGTGAGCACCAGGTAGCAGTGCTATCTTTGGTCTCTAGACAGTTTAGGGTGTCAATTCTGACTGTCTTACCTCTTAGCATGGCTTTGTAGACAGCTCAGAGATTCTGGAGCTACCCAGTATCCCTTCTTACAGAACTTGATTATGGAAAAAAATCAAACATCGGAACATTAAAGGGAGTAGCATATTGAAGCCCTGGGTGCCCATCATCACCCAGTTCGAGTGTCAACACACGGCCTCTAATCTCAACTGTTTTCTGTCCTTCCTCTCACATCTCACTTTGACTTTGTTTGTTTTGGGTGAAATATTTTAAAGTAAGCCCAAGACATATCATTTTACTTATAATCTCAGTGTACATTTCTAATCAGTTAGGACTGATTTTTCTTTTTAAACATAACCAACATAACCACCATCCCTTTTTCCATCCAAGGGAATTGACAGTAATGCCAACATCAGCAAGAAATTCTCTCCCTGCTTAAAATGCTCTTTTGCTACCCTATGCTTTCTCATCAAAGCTTCTCCAGGGTGTTCTTGTGACTTGAGACAAAAGTCGGTATCCTGGGAACCCTCAGGAGGAAGGTGCCAATAATACAAAAACATCCCCTTCTACAAAGTGCGAAGAAAAATGGTCTCTACTTCTCTTTCTTTGCCTCATCTTGAAGGTAAACATGTGAATAGTAAGATGGGAACAAAGAGCTGCATGGGAGTCTGCATTCCATCCAACTTCAGCTTCTGTGGGCTTTGTCCATGGCCAGTGCCCAGGCCCAGGAGGTGCATTTTTCTTTAGGAGTATGCAGAAGTATCACTGAGCAAATATGTCTACTCCCTAAATCCAAATTTCCCCCACCTGACACATCCTAACATGTGCTCTTGGAGCGACTCTGAAGGAAGCCTGTTTTAACCACTTGTTTGTAATCCTGCACCTATCAGGCAGTAAGCCCAAGTGCTGAGCCCTTCAGTTGTTAGATTTCAGTATTGGTCTCCATTGTTCTGAACTCAGTGAAGAGGGAGGAGAGGGAACTATTATTTATAAGCTGCCAACTCTAACACTATTTAAATTAATTCAGCAGTCACTAGCATAAGCCAGAGATACTACTATGGATCAATGACACAAAGAACAGAGTGATATTCCTACCCCCTAGGAGCTGCTGATGACAGACTGATAGTCATTGTAAAACAGAGTTAACTCCACAGCTTTCGGGGGGGTACAAAGTCCCACCGAAGTTTTGGATTTAAACAAACAAATTTTCCTTGGAAAAAAGCAAGAAAAAGAAGACAATGCAGAGGCCAACAGAATGGCCGAGGATGTAGAATAGAGAAAGGATGCTTACCTGACATGCGCAAGGCTGAGGATGTAGATCAGAGACAGGATGCTTACCTGGTGTACACAAGGCTGAGGATGTAGATCAGAGACAGGATGCTTACCTGGCATGCACAAGGCTGAGGATGTAGATCAGAGACAAGATGTTTACCTGAAGTGCACAAGGCTGAGAATATAAATCAGAGACAGCATGCTTACCTGGCATGCACAAAGCCCTGAGTTCTATCCCCAGCACTTCAACATCAATCAATCAATAAACAAACAAGTATGAAGAGAAAGTGCAGGGAACAGGGGCTTGGTGAGTGTCAGAACTGAGGAGCTGACAGAGGAGAAAACCCAGGGTCCAGGGTTGAAGAGTCATATGTGCCTGTCAGAGGAACTTGGATTCCACTTCAAAAGCCAGGAGGTAACATTAAAGTTTATAAACAGTGGTGAATTTTTAAAAGTATTTTTAAAAACAAAAATATGGAGAATAAGTGCTTAGAGACATAGGACAAGGATTTGTGAAAACACCAAAGAGGACATGGGAAGAATTGAAGGTCTAATCACCCTTTTGTTCCAAAAAAGAATTGTATATAAGTAATCATATAACAGTAATACTTAAGTAAAAGAAGACAAAACAAATGCAAACAAAGATAGGAAGGGGGAAATAGTTGAACAAGAATAAGATTAGCATGTTGAATGAGTACATGCAGGTGTGCACAAGCTTATACACGTATAAATGACAAGGGATGGATAATGGATTCGACTCAGCCTCCCAGCAGTCCTTACTTTTGGGGAAGCATCCTTTATATTCATCATCATGCCCAAAAGAAGGACGTTAACAACCAGTTGTTGGGGAGAAGAAAAGATTGCTCTATCTAAAGCCAAATGAATGTCTCCTGAGAATTCTTGCATGAGGACCTGTGGAATACAACAATCCCTTCCTCGGTATCCCTTCCTTCTTACGTGCCTATGTGATGTGTTTGTGTGTAGTATGTATTTTTGTGTGTGTGTGTGTGTGTGTGTGTGTGTGTGTTCCTGTGAACATGGGAGTGCAGAAATCTCTTCAAGATCCTTGCCTCATATTGAAAAGAAGGGAACTCTGCAATTTGCAAGGAAGTGGATGATTCTAGAGAGGTGGAATGAGCCAGGCACAGGAAATACTGCATCATTGTCCTACTAGTAGGTAGAGCTTCATACAGTCACAGTCATAGAGAGAGAGTGCAGCTGTGAGTCCATGTGGCTGGGGGCAAACAGAAATGGGAAGATGTTGTTCGGGGCACAAAGCTTCAGTGCTGCAGAAATGAGGTTCTCAAATTCGGCACACAGCACGGTGAACAACAGTCAGCACCACTGCTTGGCAAACTTGAAATTTGCTAAATAGGTACCTCTTAAGAGTTCTCACCATACACACACACACACACACACACACACACACACACACACACACACAAAGGAAAGAAGGAAGGAAGGAAGGAAGGAAGGAAGGAAGGAAGGAAGGAAGGAAGGAAGGAAGGAAGGAAGGAAAAATGGTAGCTGTGTAATACTGGATATGCTAATTGGCTTGATTCTTGTGTTCATTTCATAATGTATGTGTACTTCAAAACATCAGGCTATGCGTCTCAGCAAGTCTTGTGCATCAATTATCACAAAAGTGCTGAGGGAAAGTCAATATTTAAGCCAGAAGAGGCTTGGCTCTTGTTATGTTGTAGGTCTATTAAGGAATTTAGGGGGAAATGCTCTCAGTCAGATCCTGCTGCCAAGACTAATCTTACGAAGAACCCCAAAAGCAGGTCAGTGAGATGACTCAGCAGATAAATGCACTTGCTGCCAAGGCTGACTACCTGAGTTCTACCCTCGGGGGTCACAGGGTAGAAGGGGACACACACACACACACACACACACACACACACATACACACAATGTAATTCTAAAACTTTTTAAGTAGTCAAATTAAAATTTTTTAATCCTCATTACCATCACTTGAGATGCAAATTGGGAGGAATTATGTGTGGGAACATGAAAAAGAAAAAAAATATCACTTCTCTTACAAACTAGCAAGGATGGGACCAAGGGCACTGTATGGTAAATGAAATGCCCAAAGCTTTTTTCAGATGCACAAGGATAAAGATGGGTCAAAATGGCTTCTGGTCTCTGATACTGGACAGCAGAAAACCAGCATACACTGGGGTTGGAAGACACTCAGAGGGCTAGGCAGGACCTGCTCTAAACTGCTGCGTGGTAGACTGGTGAACTTGGGTGTCTATGCAGAGGATTGGCAGTATTCAGAACTCCAGAGAGGATGGACTGGGGATATTCAGGACCAGGTACCCTTTGGGTGGTGACTGAAGTGGAATTACAGATTCCACTACAGAAGATTGAAAATTACAATCCAGGAAGTGTCCAGGCTCTTAGCTGCTGTTCTGAGTTTGCCTCAAAACCTTCCAGATTGCTTTGTTCTGGCATGAAGATGGCTTAAGCACGATGGAAATAAATGTCATCTGACATTCCGCTAGTCCATCCTGTTCCCCTACAGATAGATAGAGAAGATCAGTGCCTCTTCTCTTGTTTCTGAACTTGGCAAACCTCTGAACTCAGCATCCTCCTCCATCATAAGATCTTCTCTTTGTAACTATATTTCCCAATACCTTCCCAAACCACTCTATGCCCTCGTCAAATAGTAGGACTCCTCTTCAGTCACCAGAAAGCCAGAAGCTCTTCACTTGGCTTTTGAGGGTGTTCCTTCTGGATTATCGTGTCTCCTGTTAAGCCTCTGTGCAGATCCCACTTCTGTAAATAACCTCCCTAACCACTCAACATTTGCCACCATTTGTCAAGGTCATAATGTGCAAAACTCTGCCGTAGGCATTGCAGAGAACACCGGTGTGAGTGGGACTTGGTTCCCACCCTCAGACATCAGACTCCAGCAATCTGTGCTGCTCATTAACTCCATTATGAGAGAATCTGTATTCCCAAATATTGGGCCAGCCATTCCGTTATAATTTTAAAAATGCAGATTGCAGACTACACCCAGAATCCACCACAGGATTCTCTAGTATGGGGCTCCAAAATAAGAGCTTCTGAACAAGTCCATCAGTGCCCTTCACACCATGAGTCAAATGTTGGTCTTCTCTCTTAAAAGATGGTTAAAATAAAGTGGAGACATTCACATGACTGTGCTTTGAAAGGGCCTTGTTATTATTTCACCAAAGTGCATTGTTCATGTCCAAAAACCCTGTCTTTCGTACTTGACCTTAAGCTCACTTCTCCCAACCCTGGGGGAATCACACAGGGTTTTAGGGTTCATGCTGTCTATGGGATGGAAAAGCAGATGTGAGCCTCAGGTATTACTCATATCTTTACTGTAACCTCCACCCGGAATGTGAAAGCCTGGTGTTACTCCAATGCCTTACATCACCACCAATTTTGATTAGGGGCCATGGAAAACAGGAAGCATCTGGCGGTCAAGACCACAGTTGGCCTTGGGGTAGAGTGAGTAGGCTTTGTCTGGTTTGTTCGGCTGTCCTTTCTCTTTCTCTACACCTCCTTGTTGTTTTGAAGAGCTTCTTGAGCCAAGACATTTTCCCTGGTCTAAGGAAAAGCCACTGAGTATTGACACACTATTAGCCTACCTTCTCTGATTTTATTTAGAATAGGTAAGAGGAGTCTATGTTTAACACAAAGAATGAAAAACTAGTGGTGGAATTATGGACAATGATGGGCAAATAAGGGATATTTTTAGTTAAATTTTAGTTGTAGAATTTTCTAGGGCCTCACCAATGATTGTACACAGATGGATTCCGGCTACCACACGTTTTCCTAGAATGAACCCCTGTGCATTTTTATGGGTATATAACCTGACACAGCATATGGGCCAGTGGTTCTCAACCTTCCTAGTTCTGTGACCCCTTAATACAATTCCTCATGTTATGGTGACCCCCAATCATAAAGTTATTTCATTGATACTTCATAACTGTAATTTTGCTACTGTTATAAATCACAATGTAAATATCTGATCTATAACCCCAATGGGGATCACCACCTACAGGTTGAGAACCAATGAATGGGCACATACATAAGTATGGGTGTATAAACTGGGACATCACCAGAGAGGCAAACTGAAAGGACTTATTAAAATCCAGAGAAGAGACAGGACATAATTTAGTTACCCTGAGCACATCACAAGCTGTGGGCTAATCTGGGCTTGGGAAACTTTCTGTGCTGGCCTGGCTCCAAAGTGACAGAGCACTTCAGTTAATCCTTCAGGACTCGGACCGAGTCCAGAATCCTCTCTGGTATGGGCCAAATGCCTGTTTTTAGGCACAGCTGGCCTCCACCCATATCCTGATGGGACACAGTAGGGAAAAGGCCATGTAAAAATGATGGTTTAGTACAATGGAAGAGTTCTGAGCTGATGGCCTGGGAAAGCTGGTAACTAGACCTACTACAACCACTAACTTGGGCTGCCATGGGCAGGCAACTGACCCAGTCAGAAGTATGGGTTCCTTAGATTATTTGCCGCAGGTTCAAGATCCGTTCCTGTTCTGAGAATTAATTGTGGTTTATTAGAATAAACGAAACTTTATAGGTGAACCATCATGAAGGTATATGTGTGTCATTATGGGGTGAGGAAGTCATTACTAAACATTTCATGTCTTTGCTGTTCAGAGTCATCCCTAGAATCAACAGCACTGCTGATACAGAGGCCCAGGCTCTGCATACTGAGTCAGAATCTGTCTTCTTAACAAGATGTCCAAGAGGCCACATTGCGTGCCAGATTTTGAGATGGAGAGAACATCACGTACCTCACAACCTTCTCTGATTCCCTTTGATCCCAGAACAAACCTAAACTCCTTAACAAGACTTGAGGGCCACTGCCATCTGGTCTGTGCCTCCCTCCCCAGCTTCATCTATTAGGGTTGTCACTCCAGTCTTTTGAATGCTGTCATGAAGACTTTTTGTGCATGTCTCATGACCATCAGACATGAAATTCCCTTGACTTGGAATATTCTCCACAGAACTGCCCCCACCTTATTGAATCTTCCGTTATTCCTTAAACAAATATTTAGGGCTCAGAGTCTATTCCAGGTGCTTTTCTAGGGATGGGCCTGAGGAAATGTATCTTCTAACCTCTCCCCCCAACCACCACATCTCAGTATAAAGTCATCTCACCAAGGATGCTTTCTCTGAGTCCAGATCTGACGTTTAATTTTTATTGTCCCCTTGATTGGGTTGAGCTGTGCCTACAGGATGAGTAACAAACACATCTAGATATGTGTTCGAGGATGTTTCTACAGACTGTTAGGTCATGCAGGCTGTGACCCAATTCATAATTTAATCCACTGATTGATTCAGTGTTTGAGTAGACTACTGGGAAGTGATGGAATTGTGGAAAGGGACATGGTTGGAAGAACTGGGTCGCTGGAAGGCATGCCAGGTATATCCTGGTCCCTTCCTAGAACTCCTGGTTCTGCTTCCTGGATGCTGTGCCGAGAGCAGCTCTACCACACCCTTCCTTCATGATGCTCCCTCTCATCACAGGCCCCAAAGTAACAGAGATGCCAACAGGGACTGGAAACATGTGCCAAGATCATTCCTCCTTGAAGGCACCCTCATGGGTGTCACGGTGGCAAAAACCTAAAATACCAAAGAAGGTTGAATCCAGTACTTCTTACCCACAGCCACCTGCACACAACCTTTCGTGACATCCTGTATTTTGCTGTTGTGAGTAGCTTGTCTTCTCTTCCTTCTGCACTGAAACCCGCAAGGGCAGACAGGGGACATAGCCGAGATAGAAAGAATTAAGGAAGTCACAACAGGATTCTGCTGGCTCTCGTTATAGACACGAGCAAGGGAACAACTTTTATCTTTGACCTTTATTTCTTTGATCTAAACTCCCCAAGAGATTATCTGTGCCCACAGTCTGCACCCTTTGGAGAAAGGAAATCTAAATTGGCGTGTACTGTAGAATTCCTGTCTGCCCGGAGCTGCCTGGGATCCGGGCTTCACTCTCCCTCCCAGGGAGAGAGCTGCAGGGACTGGGGTGGAAGCAGGAGGGACTGCAGCAGGTGTTAGGGGGTATGTTCCCTGAGGGAGGCACTGCAGCTCGCTTCCTGGAGACAGGGCTGGGTGTGGGCTGCTGGTCACAAGGTAGTCCCAGAGGAAGGCAGAAAGTGAGGGTAAGAGTCAATGGGCTAAGGGGGAAGTTCTAAGATTTGTAAAATCAGATTTTCTTAGAGCCTTTGAGCACAAAGGTTTATAATAAATTTATTAATAGGAACAGTCAATAAAAATCTCCATTTTCTCTCTTTGCTGCAGTGTAAGGAATAACATAAATATTAGGAAATTTGGACTTGACATCAGAGCCCACAGGTGCTGACTTGGCTTCTTTGCTTAGGATCAAAGGGTGACACCAAATAACGGGGCCAGTGCTTTTAATTTTTCCAATTCCCTCCTACCCTGGTCTCCTCTTTCTCCACCACTCTCCGAGGCAGGAAGGCTGATGGTGCTGATCCCAGGTTGACCAGGGATTGGAGTGAGGCTTTGACTGTTCCATTGACCTCTCCAACATCACAGGAATACTCCTGACTTCCCGCCTGGTGTGGTTTCCATTAGACGCTCATGCCATGGCATGAAAATCACAGTGAGGTCAAGCAGATGGCTTCATAAACCCGAACTCTGAGCAAAATTAGTTACGACTGCAGCTGACAAACAGAGCCTGATGCAGCCCAGGAGCAAGGGAAGCAAAAGGTCACATCAAGTCAGAACAGAGGCTTCCCATCGACTCTGCTCAAGAGACCCTGGGAGTGAGCCTCTTCTTCAATAATTTCTCTTATGTAAACGAACCAGGAAAGCAAACCCAAGTCTCTGCAGAATTGAATTGTTTTGCTTTATTTTTATTGGTCTAGGATGGCTGAGGAGTCAGAAACAGTTTCAAGAGATGCTACCCATGCCACCAGCTGGAACCCAAGATCCTGCTGTCCAAGAGCCCTCGCATACATCCACACAGAAGTTCATGCACACATGCGTGGATTTCCAAACACAGTGGTACACAGACTTACTTACCAACTCTCATTCACAAACTTACACTCACACACATTCTCACATAACTTAATACATCACACAAACACATATTCACACTTGAACATGCAAATTCACATGCACGCATTCATTCAGCCATACACTGTCCCATGTACACACATACCTTCACACACATTAATGCATGCACTCACACAGGCTTGAACTTTATAAGTGTATACACACACACACACACACACACACACACTTGTCTCTAGCCAAGTATCTTTGACCTTCAATACAACCCTAGTGTGTTCTGCACAAAAGACGCTTGTGGCATGAGAATTCAAACTGGATCAAATCCACCGATTATTTAGATATTTCCAAATATCCGCATGTTTTGCTTTGTGGCCATCTGAATATTTGGCAGAATCAAGCTATTCTCTCTGGGGATGTGTGAATCAGCTATTCCTAGTCATGCCTTCCTCCAAGGCACAGCAGTGGGGAAAGCAAGGTCGATGAACTTGGTTTCCATTGTAAAAGGTGAAGTTAAAATGCTGGTTCAGGGAAGCTGGGAGCTAGAGGGATTCCACAAGAGACAACTCCAGGCCCCTGCCTCAAAAGGAAACCCTTTTCCAAGTGCAAGAGAAACTGACAGCCCTCCCTGATGCCTCCTCACTTATCTGCCCATTTTTTCACAACTTTTCAACAAAGGTCCGGATGGACTCCATGCTTCCTAACCTTTCCTGCATGGTGCATCCCATATCACCTCCAACTTCCTCAGGGAGTTCTATTCTCTACAGAATCCAGGAGGCCATGACAATCCATGGCTTTCTGTTTGGGGGAACAAAGTTCCATTCTGTAAGCCGTGACAGAGGCACTACTTTCTTGGCTCGGATACAAAGCCAATGTTTACTCTTATCTGCTTGTATTTACCCAGTGTTTGCTCTTTGGTTGTCTCCATTTCCTTTTGGCCTCCATCTTCCTGGGTTTTCCTTCTTCACCTTGCAAAAACAAAGAGGACGGAGACAATCTCTAGTCAACAGTGAGTATAAGATTCCCAGAAAGGAAGCCATCTGGCAGTGCCTTTGGTGAGGATATTAATGGTGGAAAACCTAAATAAAGCATTCTAGCAGTGAACTCTTGGGTTCCACCAGAGCAAAAGGGTGACACCATTCATTGTACAAAACACACCTTTTCATTGCTTTTATGTACTTTGTCTCTGCAGTGTTTAAATGTGAGGAACAGGACTCCATGACAGAGATAGCCCTATTCTAGAAGTTTTCCTTGTAGTCGTTTATATCGAATTTAGCACTAAATGGGCTCATTGGCTGACAGGGGGAAAAAAAAGCCAAATGCCTGATCATTTCAAGGGTTTTATTCTTATAAGCAGGTGTTAAGGACTAGAAGTAGATGAAGGGTCATCTGACACAGACTGATAAGATATATTTCTCCCAAAGGGTGAGCAGTATGGAAGGAGTAAACTGCCAAAGCATGGTCAATTGGATACTCAGTACTACTTAGGAAACAATCATTGAATTATTTAATTAAGTCCTATCTACCCAATGGCATGCAAATGTATTTCTTACACATTTACATATTCCTCTTCTGCACATGGCCACCATATCTTCCCAGGAATAAATTCCATAAGGACTGTCCCTCGACTCTACCTGATCTCCCTATGGTGCTATCTTTGGGAGCATGTGAAAGAAATCTCCATAGAAAAGACTTTCCTTTTCTGAAGTAACCTCACCCAATGCCATTCCTCTGAACATAGCTTTCTAGGCAAGTGCTCAGTTATATGACATATCCCTATGACCATATGAACACAGCTTTCTAATGCAGAGAGCTCTAGAATGGCTTCTCAGCACTGCTCCAGTGGTTCCTGGCCTCTTTCTACACATCTGACAGTCTAGTTTATGAGCATCTTCAGACAGAAGCCTCCTGTTCACCTCTCTGCTCAAGTTCAGCACACTGAGAGCATCAGCGCACACAGACTGTAATGATTATGCTGTAGGAGCAGTAGGATTGGAAAGTTTTGAAACCCTGATAAGTCAAACTAATGACATTTATTACAACACTCCAGGATGCCTCTGGAATAGACTGTGTTTCCTGAGAGATGAAGAGGGAAAGGTTGTCACAAGTCTTTGTGCTTGTACAACACAGACAACGTAAGGTGGTGGTTAAGAGCATAGGGTCTAGGCCTAAGCTATCCAAGTTTGCATCCTGGCTCTATTCCCATTGGCGCTGCACCCTTACAGAAACTACAGCATCTTAGTGTGCCTCAGTTCCCTTATCTGGAAAATGGGACAATAAACACTGAGAAAAATGAGTGAGGTCCTACAGGCAAAGTCTTTAAACCATTGCTTGATACGAACTATGTTTTCAGAAATACTAGCCAGCGTTCTTTGCTGAAGGAGGTGACATCATCTGCCATGGCAGGGAAATGAGGTAGATCTAAAGGTGAGCATACCAGGGACACCTGCTGAAATTCATCCCTTTCTTGCCATTCTTAACAGATCTCCTTATCCTCAGCTTTGATCTCCCCAGCGCATGTTCCAAAGTTCTCAGGATCTTTCTAAACTGCAGGTCTGACTGTGTTGCTGGTCCATTGGGGTTTCTCCCACCTAGCTCACTATGGGACACATTCTCAGCTCCTGGTATGACTCAGTGCCCCCCACCTACTTTGGTGCTGTCCCGACTCCAGTTTCATCCCTTCTCCTTTCCATTCCCTCCTCCAGGTCCCATAGTCACTGGCTTTCCCACCCTGCATGTGGTGCTGTCTGGTGCCCCATCCTGGCATTGTTCCTGCTGTCTGGAATGGCTCCTTCCCCATCTACTCCAAGCTCATCCCACTAGGCTCTGAATTGTGGCCCCCAAACTTATAGGCTGGAGTCTAACCCCAGTAGCCCAGAGTGCAGCTGAAGTTAAAAATAAACCTTTTAAGCCAGGCAGTGGTGGTACATACCTTTAATCCCAGCACTAGGGATGCAGAGGTAGGTGGATCTCTGTGCGTTCCAGGCCAGTCTGGTCTACAAAGTGAGTTCCAGGGACAACCAGGGTTACACAGAAGGACCCTGTCTTGAAAAACATAATAATAATAATAATAATAATAATAATAATAATAATAATAATAATAAACCTTTTAGAGTGATCAAATTAAAATGGAGCCAGTTGGGTGAACCCTAATCCAATCTGACCAGAAGTAGAAACTTCTTACAAAAGAGCAACATGGAAGCAAACCTGCCTAGACAAAAGCCATGTGAGGACCCAGGAAGAAGGCAACAGTCTGGAAGCAAGAGAGATAAGCATCAGGAGAAACAGAACCTGCCAACTTCCAGGCTCCTGAACTCAAGACAATGTAAATACTGTTCAGGCCACTTCGTGCTCTGGTTTGGCTAGCAGACTAATCTGGACAGCCATAGTATCACCCCAGTTGAATCTTTCACCTTAACAACACAGACTATGACTGGCAGTTTCCCTCAGGTAGGACTCAGAGATTCTCTTTATTCTTTACCCTGAATCATGCAGCTCCTGCATAATGTGCTAATAAGGCCAAGAGCTTCTCAGTGTTTGCCATAAAAGGAGCTACTAGAGACATGTGACCAATGTGCATGGTGGTGCCTTGGAATGCATTCTTCTCCAAAGCTGTACTGCATTTAAAAGATTTTCAGTATTGCTGGGGATGTAGCTCAGAGGTAAAGCGTTTTTGACTAGTGTATACAAAGTCCTGGGTTCTACCTCCAGCACTGAAAAACCAAACAAAAAGATGTGTAAATACTGCCTTCTAATCTATACAATTTTTCACTATAATTTTTTTTAGTGTTGAATGACTAGCTGAAATTATTTTCACTTTTGCTAACCTAACTATGGAGTCAACTGGCTTTCCGAAAACATGTGCCACAGTATTATGGCTTTTCTGGCCCCTTCTTTGGGAACACGCTTTTGAGTGTGAGAGGTCGAGATCAGGCAGTCCCAGTCAGCAGGAAATGCAGAGGGAAGGATGTTCCAGGAATTTTTTTTATGGAGAACAGAGAGTTGAGGGAGCATGAGAACACATGGATTGAGAGAGTGATGCCACATGGTGATAAGTGATAAGTCAGGAGACCTCCCATGGTCAGCAGACACTGAGCTGGAGGCCAGAAAATGTGCTGTTCTTTCCAAAAGAGAAGGGGAAGGGATCGTGGTATCCACTGATTTGCAGTATGGACCAGTGTGATGGCTATTCTTGGTTGTCAACTTGACTACATCTGGAATGAACTAAAACCCATGAGGGAGTTTTCTTGATTGAATTATTTGAAGTAGGAAAATCTACCCTAAATCCAGACCTTTTGAATGGGAAAAGCCACTCTCCATCTGGCCCACACCTTCTGGTAGCAGCCTGTATACAGGACATGGGAGAAGGAAGTGTTTGCTCGTTGTCTGCGTGCCCACACCCACACTGGCAAGCTCATTCCTTCATTGGCATTAGAGCCTGCTTCTTCCGGGTTCCAGCGTACACTGAAAACCAGCTGAGATATCTAGCCTCATGGACTGAAGAGCTACTGGAGTCTTGGACTTTCCATTGGGAGATAGCCCTTGTTGGACGAGGTGGACCACGCCTATAGGCAACTCTAATATATATACATTCTATCAGTTCTGTGCCTCTAAAGAACCTTGACTAATATAACCAGTAATCTATGACCAAGGGAAAGCAGACACCAACTGCTTGGGGAAAGTAGATGGCATTGCCCTGACTAATATAACCAGTAATCTATGACCAAGGGAACGCAGACACCAACTGCTTGGGGAAAGTAGATGGCATTGCTAATCTGTGATGAGTGTAAAATGTTACTCATAGAATTGTTCTGGAGTAACTAAAAAAATGTATGTCAAAAATTACTATTATAATCATCATTCCCCCATAAATACTTAGAATTACCCTCACAAACCGGGCGTTGGTGGCGCACGCCTTTAATCCCAGCACTTGGGAGGCAGAGCCAGGCGGATCTCTGTGAGTTCGAGGCCAGCCTGGGCTACCAAGTGAGCTCCAGGAAAGGCACAAAGCTACACAGAGAAACCCTGTCTCGAAAAACCAAAAAAAAAAAAAAAAGAATTACCCTCACAAATTCAGAAGGGAATTGCCCTAGTAAAAATAATGCTTTTGGTTTAAAAATTCATTATTCTTATTAAAAACGGTTCAGAAAGCAGTAAATTGACTCCTTAGTAACATTCAAGGCTAGTAATGCCCACCTTGAGCAGAAATGATTTGTAGAAAGGGAAAGGAGAAAAAAACTGGAAGCACTCACCACTGTGAAACGGTTTGAGGATTTCATTTCTAATTTTATATGTGAGGAAATAATCCATGTAAAAGCTCATATTTTAGTGTAAACATCACTTATTCAACCGCAACAGCACTATGAGGTTGGTCTTACCATCTAAGAACTGCTTACACTCCACCACAGAACCACCAACATGATCAACCATAGTCATCAACCTGGGCTCCACCTTAGCAAACAGAACCAGGACCCAAGTCAATAAGTGTCCGACCCTGTGGCCTTTTCTCCTTCCCATCTGTGAGAACCTCAGATGGCCCACTCCTTCCTTGATGTATGCTGCATTCAGGAGACAAGTCAGTAAGTGTCCAACCCTGTGGCCTTTTCTCCAGCCCATCTTTGAAGAGAGAACCTCTGATGGCCCACTCCTCCCTTGATGTGTGCTGCATTCAGGAGACAAGTCAGTGGAGAGTTTAAGTGAGGGGGTTTGGGGTCAGTTGCAGCTGCCAAGCCTCCTAACAGCACAACCTAGGACAAGACACTCCCTTCCACTCACCTGTGCTTCCTTGCAGGAAGTTAGGGGGTTTTGTTCTGTCTTTTAATGGGATTGGCCTATATCCTTGGCCTGTAATAACGATTATTTAAGCCATTACTACTGCAGTCTACCTACATCCAGAACCGTTTCTTCAGCATCAAATCCCACACGGACTTTCAAGTCCACTGATGCAGTGTTGCATAATACTGGCCTCCTGTGACTGCCACCCAAAACTGAGTCAGAATTCATTTTCAATGGCTTAGCTAACACCTTATTCTAATTGCCTTCCAAGTAGATACCTCCCAGGTTAAAAGAGTTGCCTGAGGTCCTACCCAAAGTCCAGGGCCAGATATTGTTATAAAAGCCAGGTGGTCGATTTCACAATTAATTTTAAAATCCTGCTCACACTCTCCTTGCCCACAGCAATGTTGAAGTTGGAAGTGTCAGGTGAGAGAAAAGAAATTTTTAACAAGAAGGTGTGAACCCCGGGGTTACATTTCCTGTTTGTTTCTAAATTTGCAAGCTGGGCTTTCACAAGTTGAGAAATGCCCCCTCCCACTCCGCCCCCTGCTCCCCTGGCACTGCCCTGCCACTCACTTCCCCTGGTTTCACCATGGCCATGTTATTTCTGGGCACGGTTTCTGTTTGTTTGTCCAGGTGCCATCCAGAGAACTCAGGCCCATGTGTGACCTGCAGATGAAAACAAAGGAAGAGAGGACGGGTCCAGGGAACAAAGTGGCCCATGCAAACTCGAAAGCCGCAGACATACGGAGCTCATCCCAGAAGACGCAAAACTCCCCAACTGAGTCTATGTGTGTGAGTGCCGCGTATCCAGGGGAAAACAACTGGTTTTCGGTGCGCCTTGCAAATCGTTTTGTGGTTTCTTCAGAGTTCCTTTCCGGTGGTTGTTTTTTAAGGACCACCTCAGCCCATCCCAGATGGGTTTTTCAGCCCTTGAAAAATAATGTTTAGAGGTACTTCTGTGCTGGAAGAATGTCATATTATAAAATTTTCATCTAAGAAGTCAAGTACAAGGATGGTTTTCATACACAAACCAATTCCTGCACATTCAGATTGGATTTCCACTGCACTGATGAGCTAGAAACTTCTGGAAGAAAAAAAATCTACTACAGACTAGATGTACTACAGATTACATAAAATGGCTTTTATTGACTTACTCAAAATCTCATAATCCTCTACCTGCCTTTAAGGAAGAGGCTGTAATGAAAGAGCTATAACCACACACAGAAGGGCATCACAGACAGCAAATGATTGTCTTGTGTGTTGGGGGTGATTTTGGAGACTAGGCCCCCTCTTGTCTCCTTGTATATAAGAATTAATCAAAGTAACAAGAGAGAGAACACTACTCAGTGCCTGCACTGACACTGAACTTGTTCCCTTTGAAACCAGAACTTCTTTGACCTTGGGCATCATTGATTTTCTGTCCCAGGACAGTTAGCAGGGGTGGCCCAGGGTGGGGGTAGGGGAAATGTTTTCTTACTTGGTAAATGTATCCAGACTGAAAAGCCTGAAACAACACGTAGAACTGAATGTGGGCTTCTACATTCGCCTTTCACTGGCTTTTCTTTCAAAATAAATCAATGCCAGATATTAAAGAGGAGGAGTGGATTGGAAGAGTGTAGCGTGAGTTGTTAGAAGGTCTTATTAATGAAAACAAACCCGGAGACAGGTTTTGAGGTGGACGCTGAAAGATCAGAGAAACAGAACAAGCCACATCCAACCTCACCTTGCCAAGTTCTCAGCTGATCTTGTTTCCTCAGACTGAGAGCCTCTGAGTTCTCACTCAAATGGATCTCAGCTGAACTGCTGCTCGAAAGCCTAAAAGCTTAACAAGGCTGCTAGTTCCTGGTCTTCACACCTTATATACCTTTCTGCTTCCTGCCATCACTTCCTGGGATTAAAGGTATGTGTCTTACCCAAGCAAGACATGAGATCTCAAATGCTAGGATTAAAGGTGTGTGTGCCACCATTTTCTGGCCTCTATGTCTGTCTAGTGGCTGTTCTGTTCTCTGACCCCAGATAAGTTTATTAGGGTGCACAATATATTGGGGGACACAATATCACCACAGAGGAGGGCAAGGATGGGTTGGTTACACTTTGTACAGGTGATCAGGGTATCACTCAGCCAACACTAAAGCTAATGGAAGACATCTCAGTTACAACATCTCAAGGGACAAGATAGCTGGTGAGAATTTAAATGAGGATTTGAATCTCTGCCTGGGCTGTAGGTGAATATGGCACAGCAAAATTTGGCCAGGAAGGAAAACACAGAATAATAGAGTTGAAAGTGCTCACAGGACAGTGGATCGAAAGATGAGCAGGTAGGGTAAGAATAGTCAGGCAAATGTCAGCAACATCTGTGTCCACAAGACCACATGAGAAGGAGGGGGAGGGGAATCTTAGTCCAGGGCTCAGCTGCCTGGACAAACTCTGCAGAGGACTGGGTCTCTGACTGGCATTTCCAAACCTCAGCTCATACTTCTTGTTCATAAATAACATAGTACATGAAAAATAAGTCCAGATGACCCAGACTAACCACTACATATGCACTATGTTCCAAGATCAGGCTCTCTATAGCCCAAAGGATGCCATTCAGCAAGTCCAGAATCAAGTGCTTGGTGTGTATGCCCAAGTCTGGGTTCCTGCAGGAACAGTAAGGAGAAGGCCTTCACATCTAAATGGTTAAAACCCTTCTTCCATCCAGATGCTCAAGGAATACAAGATTCTGGTGGAAGACTGGAGGATGGAATTGATCTTCTAATCCTAAAAGGATAAAAAGACAGGGAAAAGTAAGGGACACAGGAAGGGACTGGAAGTCCTTCACTCTGGCTGCAGCCTCTCTTCAGCTGGGAGTCAAGAATCTCAGCACAATTAACTGCACGCTCTGTGAAAGTTGCCTATGCAGAGACAATATTCCTGTTCTATGGAGGTATTTCAAAGAAGAATGTTAAAATAGCATGAATTATGCCTACAGCTTAAGCATTCTCCTTTCCCAGCTGTAATTTAACATTTTCTAGGAATCTCACAAGAAAACTCTATAAAAGACTTGTTTTAATCTCCCTGTGGACTCTTGCAATCTGAGGTTTAATTTTTTCGGATTTTGATCCTATGGCAGATGCCACCCTATAATCTCATTCGTCAAAAAAGGGAGAAAAATAAATTCTCTGACAACTTTGAGATCTAACTTGAGAGGCACAATAATCAATAATTGTATAGCTGGTTACTGCTAAGAACTTAAATGGGAATCTTCTTTGAGAAGCCCATACCTACCCTTGAGTGTGTCTTATCCTTTCCTAGAGAGTGATTTTTTTTGTTTTTGTTTTTGTTTTTCCCCCATTAACTTCATACTTAACTCCATTACAAACTCCTTTTAAGAAACTCCAACTCTGCTTCACATCCTAGCTCATCCTACATTTCCTTTCTGTGGCCAAGTCATCAATCCCCTCTTCAGGCTGGAGAAATGACTCACAGTTAAGAGGGTGTGCTCCTCTGTCAAAGCCCCGTGTTATGTTACCAGAACCCACATAAAGTAGCTCTCATCCGCCTGTAACTCCAGCTTCAGGGAGCTCCAACACCTTTGGCCTCCAAAGGCACCTGCACACACACACACACACACACACACACACACACACAAATACACGCATGCATGCACGTGCACACACAATTGAAATATAATAAAATCTTGAAAAAAGGAAGAAAACTCCCTCTGCTCCTCAGGCTACTCCATACAGCAGTGCGAGTCATGTCTTCAGCCCATGCCTCACTGCCCATGATATTCTCAGAGCATTAAATTATGATTAAAATATTTTTGCTGGGTTATGTCCTCTTCTGGCCTCTGTGAGCATCTGCATGCACATATATCAACACACATAAATAAAAATCCTTAATTATTTTTGAAGTTTTCACCATTGATATGAGAATTAATTTTTATGGACAATTACTCCCCCCTCGTCCTCCTCAAGACTTCTATAAGATTAAAGTTCTACAGAGAAAGAAGCTAGAAACCCAGCCTTGCTGCGTGAGCCAGTTATTCATTTAAATGAACCAAGTTTATCATCCCGGAGGAACCGTTACTTCCCAGCCTGCGGGGAAGATACTATAAGTTGAAAGCATAGCGCAAGCAATGTCTTCTACTAAAGCACCTTTCTCTAAACTGTGCTTCACATATAATTTTCAAATAACTTTGGGAAGTCAACGGCTTCAGTCTGATCTACTGTGATGTGAAGTATCATTCACCAAGATGGTGCTGCTGGGAGTTGGGGGGGGGCAGGGGAGGGGACCCTTGAGAGAGGGATGGGGTGTGAGGCATTCAATAGTTCTCCTGAGAGAATTATAAAAGAAGCAAGCCTAGGTCCACCCATCCTCTGTCTTCACTCTCACCTGGCATGTGATTATTTGCTCCCGCCCTTGTGGATGTGACATAGTTGAGAACTGGGCCCGTGCAGGTATCATGTCGTTTTACCTCCAAAACTATGAACTAAGCAAACGAACTTTCGTCTGTGTAAGGTAGCTAGCTGCCTCTGGTGTTTCGTAATGCAAATGCAAAGCAATACAAAGCTGAGTAGAATAGGAACACAGGGGTAAAGCGAGTTAAAGGCTTTACTTGACTTCTGTTCTTAGAGTCTAATGTCCAATGTGAATCTGCAATCAGAAAAGGCAGTGTTTCTAACCTTACTTGATAATTGAATCTTTCTATATAAAAATGACTTCCAAGGCTCATGGAACATACTTCAGGGAACACCGAGCTGGGACCCTTCACTCCAGAATCCACTTTCCTGCATGCTTCATGCAACAATAAGGAGAGAGCCCTCAAAGTGATTCCAGACAATCCCAGCCCTTGGCAATCTCACTACTTTGAAAAGTTTTCCTTATGATGAAAATGTCCATGACTAATATTCATTATGTTTTCTACAAACATTTTTTCTTGTGGTCACAAGACAACTTCCTACCCAGATCTCATGTTTGGACATGACTCGGAAGCAGGGTTTGGTCTTTTGGGTTCTGTCCTGGCATATTGCTTCACATCACACTTAGTTGATAGGCCTATGGGAGAACACTTCATCCTTCTCTAAGGGAAGCGAAGGGGTTTGAGATGTAGATCCAGTCCCTGGAAAGGCCACTTTGCTCAGAGAAAGATGTGCCTCAATGCCTCAGATCTCCCCCATAATTCCCAGGAAGAGCCCTGGGCTCCCCTCTAGGGTGCTGAGCAAAAGGTCCCTGCTGATTTAATGCTCCTGCTGCCACCCCCAGAAAAACAACCAGGGACATAGTCCAGACGGTGGGTCAGCATCTTCTCTGGTGGACAGCACATGAGGCTTAGTCAGCCTGCATCCAGAATCTTCCTCTGCAGAGACAATAGCAGCAGGAAGGAGGCACGCTCCTCGCAGGAAGCTGTGGCTATCCCCCAGCTGGCAGCTTTGTTCAGTGCTTCCATGTTCAGTACAGTCTTGCCAATTTCAAAAGATGTCAAATCTTGTCCCAAAGACACATGGATTGACTCCTGGTTTCGATCATGCTCTTGGAGATGTAGCTCTGGAAACCACAATCCATCTGTTTTTGAGTTTTCTTGTTTAAAATAGCACCTTTTACAAACATTAAGGAGAAAACAGAGCAGCGTGGATGAATATCCTTCAAGTCTGATAGCTGAGAGCGGCCTGAGCTGAGCACAGAGCACCTGGAGGTGGCGATCCACAGGTAAGATCGGTCCTCCCCACAGGGGCTGGGGCAGCTGCACAAACACCCCAGCCTAGCCCCAGAGCTCAGAGAGCCTGGAAAAAGGAAATGGATGAAGTCATGCTGGTAAGATTTGTGTCACTCTCCAGTAATTAGGACCCTTGCCCAGCCACCTCCCAGGCCCAGCCTAGCACACTCACAGGTGTGTTGTCCTTCCCCAGCTGGCATAACAAGACCATGCCAGGTCCGGGGCCGAAACAGCCCATAGCCATCCAAGACTAATAGAGCCAGGCCGTGGAAGCTCAGCCAGAAGGAAGAGGGAAGGGTCTTCTCAGCAAAGAGAAAATAAATTTCAAAATGACATTGTGTGTGCTGTTGCCTTGGAGAGGAAAGATCTCAGAGGAAGGAAAATAGAAACCCTGTCAGGGCTCTTCAGTGAGTTTGTTCCTATAGAGCCAGGTGGTCCTGGGGTCCAAGGGGGACAGGGGGTGTTAATGACCACAGTGCTGGGACAAACAGGAGACCAGCTGAGATTCTTGATTGGCCTCAGACCCTCTCTCTATAAGGCAAGGGACATCAGGGAGATAGTCCTCCTGATACTCCTGTACCTTTTTATTCAATTTTTCCATTGATTATCTTCATGAGCTAGATGGAACTATTTATTAACCCTATTATAAATGAGAAAAATTCCTCAAAATGTGTGTACTCAAGCCCAAGAGAGCTAAGACTTAGGCCTTGCTCTGCCCCACCCCACCCCACCTGTGTTTGGTGTGTGTGTGTGTGTGTGCATGTGTGTGTGAAGACAACCTTTGGTATCATTCTGTACCACGTTATTTGAGGAAGGCTCTCTCATTGTCCCGGCTCACCAGTTCAGCTAGGCTGGCTTCGTGGCAAGCCAGACCCAAGGATCCAACTGTCTCTGTCATGAGATTACAGCACACACCAGCATGCTCAGATATTTTACATGGGTTCTGGGGACCAAACTCGGATCCTCTGCTTACACAGCAAGCAATTTACTGACTGAACGAACTCCCCTGCCCCAAAGGGTGACACTTTTTGACTCATTCTGTTGTTATTCCAACTCTGTGGACTTAGGCTTGAGGGAGGACAGGCCACATTTGCTGTGCAGGAGGCCTGAGGGCAGGATGGAGGTTTGTGGTGAGGGTAGATGGGAGCAGATGTGGTAGGGTCAGGCTTGCTTCCTTTCTGCCCATTTTCTCTTTTATCCCCCATCTGGATGAGTCCACCAGTCAGAAGTCCTCCCAAATCTCATGCTAGGGTTTGAGAGTGCTAACATCAGGCCAGCCAGAACCCAAGCATGTGTTTTTGCACATGTACACTCATGTACACTATGCCTGGTCAAACTTCCCCATTCACACTTTCTGCATGGTTCAATGACTTCCTGCTAATCACTCATGTGCGTGGTGCATGGATTATTTTTGGTGACTTTCTTTGGCAACAAAAAGTTGTTGTCGAAGGACAAAATTCATTTCAACATCTTAATTGACTTTATTTTCAATTCTAGAATTGGGCAATACTTCATTCCATAAAATAGAGTAAGTGTTCTGCTGAGCCAAGCACAAAAGGTTGGATTTCTAGACAGAAGATGGCTGAAGAACTCAGAAGCTAAAAACAACAAGCAGACTTGACTAGCAGGGAGCTAGAACAATAGAAAAAGAACTGGTTTGTTAACATCAGGCTGTTATCTTTGAAAGAGAGGACCAAGAAGGGACTTCATATGATTTCAATTAAGACTAGACTAGTTTGAGAAATGTGGCTGTCTTCTCATTTTTTTGAAAGTCAAATCAGCAGTTAGTTTTAGCTTATTTACATGGTAACTTAGCATGAGTGACTCCATTTTGATTTTGAGAATGCTCTGCTGGGGTCCAGGGCAGGAACCTACTCCAAAACAACAGCCTCCCAGAATTTGTATTCAACACTGTATTTGTGTTTGTTTTTCAGTCTTATGCCTTTGGAGATCCTTGGTAGGATGTTTTTCAGCAGTACAAACATACATACATGCCGGCTACTTGCATTTAGGGAATGTCCTGTGTATACCTAAGAGCCCCTGACGTATATACATATGTACATACATACATATAATATGTTATATGTATGACATAAATATATTATAATATATATTATATGTATGACAACTTTCTGTCCTTTTTGGTCACAGATCTGCTTTATTTTCTCTGTTGCTGACCGGTCAAGAACTAAGCTGGAGGCCTCAGAGACAGCTCAGTGGTTAAGAGCACATACTGTTCTTACAGAGGACCCAAGTTTGGTTAGGATCACCATACCCAACCACTTCACAATCAACTGTAATTCCAGCTCCAGGGTATCTGACACACCCTTTCCTGGTCTCTGTGGGCACTTGTGCTCACCTGCACATACTCACATATAAACACACAGAAATAAAAAATTTAGAAAAATTAAATCTTTATTAAAAAGTCACTGTTCACTGTTCTAATGGTCTCATACAATAACCTTTTTTCCCCTCCCCATAATTTCCATTCTCTCTTTTTAAACCCCTTTCCTCTATCTTGTCCTTTCTATTGCCACTTCTATTTCTATTTCTTCAATGCCATTTTATTTAGATGAAAATATATTGTTACATTATCACTATCGATGGCTTCAGTGTTAGTGTACTTGGATTGGTCGGTTTCTGAGAAGGCGGGAAACTACTGTGCTTGGTTGTCAATAGTGATAAGGTAACACCCTTGGCCATGGGGAAATGCAAATTGAAATTACTTTGAGATTTCATCTTATCACAGTCAGAAAGGCAAAAATGAAGAGAAGCACCAATAACATATGCTGAAAGGAGTATGGTGGAAAACAGAACCCGCATTTACTGTTGGCGGGATCGCACATTGGTCTAGCCACTCTGGACAGCCGTGTGGGAAATTCTCAAAAAGCTAAAAGTAAAGCTACCCTGTGACCCAGCTATACCACTCTTCTGCAAACACACAAAGAACTTGCCATTCTACTCCACAGATACTTGCTCAGCCACGTTCATTGCTGCTCTATTCACTACAGCTAGGAAATGGAAACAGCCTAAATACCTTTCAGCGGATCAGTGGGAGATGAAAATGTGGTACATCCACACTATGGAATTTTAATCAGCCTAAAGAAAGACAAAATTTGGAGGTAAATGGATGGAACTAGAAAATATTATACTGAATGAGGAAACCCAGACCCAGGAAGACAAATGCTGCGTGTTCTCTCTTAGTTGTGGATCTTATAAGCTCTGAGTCCTCAGACATGAGTCTAGAAACTGGGGTAACCACAGAAGCCAGGACAGTAAAAAGGAAGCATGGGGAGGGGATAAAGAAGGCACTCTGGTGAGGGGGATAATAGGATGCAGTTCTATCAAGGGAGAAATGGGAAAAATAGTATGGAGACTTTGACTGCGGAGGGACAAGAGGAGGAAGAGAGAGACAAGTAACACCAAAGACATTTGAAAAAGCTATGGGCAAACATCATTTTATGTTTACTTAAAAATGCGTGTATAATATATATGTACACACACACATGCATATATTTTTAAATGACATCATGCTACTTGGAGTGATAATACTCTCCCAAAAAACCATAGACTAATGAAACCCAGTGCCAGGCATGGGAAACCCCATTTGAGTTGTTGGTCAGGGAATACCAAGAGACCTTGGTTGCTGACGTGGTACTTGAAGGTAAAACCCTGTTGCTGAAGATTCCACAGACTTTGGATATAGGAGTTAGAGGAATCAAGCTGGAATTGAGGTGGAAGCCTCCTGCCTGAGGCCTAGATTTCATAGTGTATGAAGGAACCGTGCAAACTGCCCAGAAAGAAAGGCAATCAATAGTCCCATCCAGCTATAAAGTCTATAAACCACAACAATGATCAGCATAGCAAGCTATCCCCAAGGGAGCAATTGTGGCTCTTCATCTTGGAGAAAAAGCAATAGCCATCTAATTGAACTTAAAGCCCTCACAGTAGGAGGGAATTAAGGCTGATACTGTAAGCCCATACAATACCTGTAGCCGGTGAGGTCATGAACCCCAGAAGAGAACTTACTACTGCCACTTTTCCTAAACGAGGGTAATTTCTAACTCCACTCTAAATACCTGTCCTTATGTCCACAGATAAGTGTAGCCCTCGTCCCTCATCAAAGAAGTTTCATTTTGCAGCAGACTGAGGCCATTGCAGAAATTTACAACTTGTCAAAATTCAGAGAACGACTGACTATGGGGTACCCAACACACCTACATCATAACCTCTACCCCTAAGGCTAAGGGGACATTGCAGAAGATGGGGCTGAGTCCATTGAGTGTTACCCATATGTATCCCAAATGGTCATCCTAAATGCATATACATATGAGCAACACTTAATGGACTCATCAGGTTATATTTACATATACACATATTTATAAATGTAACAACAATAACTAAAGAAATGATTGTGAGTTTGAGAGGGAATCAGGGGACACAGGAAGAGTTGGAGGGGGAGGAGGAGGGATAGAATGATATAAATACAATATTCGTGTATGAAATTCTCAATAATACCCTTAAATTAAAAAAAAAAAAAACTGGAGTATGCTAACAAAAAAAACCCTGAAGGGCCTCAATTTTCCACAGCCAGGAACTTACCTCAGGAAGTTTGCTGAGCATCCAGAAGAGCCACAAGGGAAAGAAGATGCCTAGGACTGGAATCCCAGTTACGAAGTGCTTCTGTCACATTGACTGGCAGGTCAGATTCTACAACCTTCTCTTACTGTTAATTGTTGTGCAGCACACACATGGTACTCAACACACACTTGAGTGAGAAGTTTTTATAGCCTAAACGTTTCACGCTCAGAATATAAAAAGATTTGGTTTGGGGCTGAAGATGCAGCTCAGTTGGGAGAGTGTTTAACTAACACCCATGAAGCCTTGGGTTGGATCCCCAGCACCCCATTACCTAGATATAGTGGCACATTCTTTTAATCCCAGGGTCCTACACCAGAGGTGGGGACAGGAGAATCAGAAGTTCGAGGTCATCCTTGACTGTGTAAGACAACACCTTGAAACAGTAACAGCTAGAGAATTTGGTCAACAATAATACAGTGATCTTCAATCTTCCCACTCTTTCCATTCAAACTAAGTTCCCTATTGGAGGCCAAATGGGCCCACCTCATGGGCTTGGCCCAGCATCTTCAGACCAGGCTTATCTGTCCTTCTTCCGGCACCTGGGCATGATGGGCCCCTTTGTGAGGACTGGAGAGAGGAATTGTGTATTCGAGTCTCTAAGCTACAACCTCACCTCCTTGCTACTGAACATACCTGATACCAGGTCAGGGCTCATGCAGCCTTTCCCCTTAAACCAGTACTCAAAGTGCATTCTGTGTTGCTTCAGAACACTGGCCGATCTGTTTACCATGTATCACTTGTTGTAAGATGAATTACTAAATGGTCTTATTAATAAAAAAAAAAAAACCCTGAGTCAGATATTGGAGTAAAAACTGAGAAATCAGGGAAGCAGAAAGAAGCCAGCCTCATTCTTACCACTGGAAATCCTCAGCCAAAGAGAGACCTACTTCCTATGTACCCATGTCTATATGCCTTTCTATCCCTGCCATCTTACTTCCTCTCTCCGTCCAGCTACATCACTTCCTGTCTGTCTGTACAGACCTCCAGACCTCCATGGTTAGTGCTGAGATTAAAGGCATGTGCCACCACACCTGGCTCTGTTCCCAGTGTGGGCTTCAACTCATAGAGATCTGGATGGATCTCTGCCTACCGAATGCTAGGATTAAAGTTGTGTGCTACTATTGCCTGACTTCTGTGTTTAATATAGTGGCTGGCTTTTTTCTCTGATCTCTAGATAAGCTTTATTGGGGTGCACAAGTAAAATATCACCACAACTTGTTCCCACCCTTGTGTCTCACATGCCTTTGACATCTGGACCTTTCAATACCCACACACACGCTGACCCTGCTTCCTTCGAAGGCCTCTCGTCTTCATGCTCTCTAATTCATGTGACTCATGTCCACCTGTTTCCTAATGACCATCTCCTTTGCTGTTCTCTCTTTAAGGACTCCTCCTCATTCTCCATTTAGGATCCAGTGGCTTTCCAGGAATGTCAAGAAAGAAAGAAAGAAAGAAAGAAAGAAAGAAAGAAAGAAAGAAAGAAAGAAAGAAAGAAAGAAAGAAAGAAAGAAAGAAAGAAAGAAAGAAAAACAAAAACAAAAAAACCAACAATGTAGGTAGACGTAGGTGAGGCATTACATTAACAGACACCTCTCCACATCTGTGTCCCCTCTGAAGCTGGGCTTGACCTACAAAAAGCTTCCTCATGTGCTGTCCTCATGGCCTGTCCTTTAACCTAAGACAGTCACTCAACTCCCTTTGCCTTTTGAGTCATCCCTAGAATAACCCGAGGGACCTTTGTGAGTCAATTGTGTCAAAGAAAAGATGATTAGGGAAGGCAGAAAAAGATACTTAGAGGTGAGAAAACAGGAGAAACCGAATCTTGTCAGTACAGATAAGCCATAGAAATGCAAAGTAGCCTGGCCTAGGAGGTAGCTAAGAATAGCAAGTCGGGCAGAGGAAAGAAAGAGCAGTAGGGATCAAGGAAGAAAACCTAGAGATAGCCCTGGAGCTGCCTCCTGCTGGTGTCTATTTCAGGAACAGAAAGCCTTAGTTAGAAAGCACATGTTTTCAAAGGAAATCAGGGGCCTGGGGCAGGAGGGAAGAGATATTCAGAGTCCTTTGTTACTGGTCATCCTGCACAGATGAAAACAGAGAAAAGAGACCTACATTACCCAGAGTGTTTACCGCCTGCAGCTTCTCCTCAGTCTTTGTCTCCTGGAATTTAAAACTCAGATGAAGGCCCAAGTGGAAAAACCCCAACATGTCTACCCAGTGTAACCCAGGTACTTTATTCAGTGTCCAAAGTCCTTGCTGGGCCCTGGAAAGTTTAATTAAGCAGTTCTCAACCTGAGGGTGGAAGGACCCTTTCACAGGGTCTCCTTAGGGCTCTCCTAAGACCATCAGAAAACACAGATATTTACATTATGATTCATAACAGTAGCAAAATTACAGTTATGAGGTAGCAACAAAAATAATTTTGTGGTTGATGGTCACCACAACATGAGGAACTGTACTGAAGTGTCGCAGCGTTAAGAACGTTTAGAACCACTGATTTAATTCCATAAGAAATGCATGTAATCTGTTAGGGGGACAGAGTCTCAAAGCAGCCTGAGAAAGCTGAGGGAGGCCGTCGTTTATTCTGGGTCACAGCTGGCTGCTCTGGGTACTCAGCTTCCTCCTGCTTCCCAAGGTACCTTTGAGGACCTGCAATGCTACTGATGCGGGGGTTCAGGGTTAAAAAACAAACCAACAAAACACATGATTTCTGCTTCTAGACACCATTGTTTAATCTGCAAGATAAGACAACTGCGAAGCTTCTTTCAAACCCTGCTTCCTAGGCAGAGAGAAGCAGCCTCCAGGGACAACAGGAAATAAGTTCTGCTGTCTCCCTAGTTTCAGTCAGCCTGGGATCTAGCCTCTACATGACTGACTCACTTCCAGGAATTCCTTGCTGGGTTTTTGACTACTCTGTCACTTGCTGAAACTGGTACTAAAAACTCAAGCTAGCAGAGCCAGAAGAGAGGACGAGGTTGCATGTATACAATATACAAAATTTACTTCAGAATACACAGGGCTGAATACACACTTCATAGAAACCCCCATTCATGTCCTACCTACCTCCTACGCTGATGTTTCTCCTGATAATGCTTCCATGACTGGGTTTTGGTTCTCCAGTCCAAAACCAGTCAACCTCTTCTGATATATGTATTTGGAAGGGTATGTATGTGTGTGTGTGTTTTCTCACTCTAGTGCCTGTAGAGGCCAGAAGAGAGTGTTGGCTTCCTTAGAACTAGAGTTAGAGGCGGTTGTGAGCTGCCCAACATGAGTGTGGGTAACCAAAGTTGGGTCTTCTGGAAGAACAGCAGGAACACTTCTTGACTGCCAAGCTGTCTCTCCAGCTTCCCCAGCTAATCTTCATGGTCTGTCCTGCCTAAGAAAAGTTAGCGTCTGGGAGATGTGTTCTCAGAGGTCAGGAAGATTCATTCCCAGGCAAGAAGAGGCTCTGCTATTTTTTTACCCAATGTTCCAGGCATTTTTTTAAATGAATAAACACTTCTCAGTTTGTTTGCCTCTGGTTGGTTTTTGAAGGTTGGTTTCCTGAAATGATTATTTTTAATAGTTTTCCCAGTATTTTTTTTTGTCTTTTTAAGGGAAAAGGGTTTGTTAAATCATCCTCTGCTATAATGCAGAATTCCACCTGCAAATAAGCCTTTTAAGTGGTCGCTTAAACGTGTATCAACACTTTCTATTTATCTGCCCTGTTTATTACTCTCTGAAATTATTTCTATACACTCCCTTGATGAAAAGACTTTTCTGTCTGTTTTGCCTTTTTATTTCTTCTTTACTCTAATGGTTAGAAAGGCCTCCTAAGATGATCATGAAAGCATACTGGCTAGCAATTTCTCTGCCTCTTCCAGAGCCTTTTTTTATTATACTTGTGGGTCAGATCCAGGACTTTACACATGCTGTGTACACTGAGCTGCATGCCCAGATCCTCTTCATGGGACTTTTCCCTGCATCTCTGTATTCACATAAAACACACCATGGTAATGTGGTGTCTAGAACATAGGGAGGATATTAAGTATTTGTTGCTTTACTGTCTTTCTTGTCCCCAAACACCATGAATATCGATGACTACTGTGTGCCATTTCAGTTATAACTTCAACTTGTGATTTTGTTAAAACTGTAAATCTACCAAATAAAGCCCAATTTTCAAAAAGAAATTCTCATGCTTGGGTGCATTTCAGAAACACTGAAGGATCCTCTAAAAGCTACCCACAGTTAGAGTCTACCCTAAGCAGACCACATAAGGGTTTCTCTAGGTAGGAGTGTGTTAGTTAGATGTCTCAATGATAGGGCAAATATCAGACAAAGGCAACTTAAGGGAGCAGGGTTTATTTAGGCTCACGGTTGCAGCAGACACAGTCCATATAGCAGGGAGGTCGGAGGTCATTCATCCATAATCAAGAGGCAGAGAGTGATGACTGACAGCATGGGTTACTTTCTCCTTTATGCATCCTGAGACCTCAGCCCATGAGATAGTACTGTCCTCCTTTAAAATGGGTCTTCCCACCTTAAGCAACTTAGTCTAGATAATTCCTCACAGACACACTCAGAGATTTGTTCCCAGAGAGATTCTAAACCCCAGCCAGTTGACAGTCCAGATTACCCATCATAACATGAAGTTCACCTGGTGATTCCAACACACACCCAGAATTGAGATCATACACTCTCACTCATGCCTTGGATTCTCTTTTTGTCTTTGTCTTTCTTACCCTCAACAGTTCAGCTTTAAAATTTTACAATAACAAGAAACAGCACTATCCATGCAAGAAAACCAATTAAATCTATTCATAGAAAATAAAAACCTCCTGCCTTTTGAAAACCAGTGCTAAGAAAGTAAAAAGGCAAGCGACAAAATTTTGTAAGGCAAGGCATGTACCTATAATTTATCAAATATATATCTAAGAAAGGACTCGGATTTAGACGATATAAAGGATGCTTCATTCAATAATAAAAGGGAAAACAATTCAGTTTTTTTTTTTTTTTTTTTTTTTTTTGGTTTTTCAAGACAGGGTTTCTCTGTGTAGCTTTGCGCCTTTCCTGGAGCTCACTTGGTAGCCCAGGCTGGCCTCGAACTCACAGAGATCCGCCTGCCTCTGCCTCCCGAGTGCTGGGATTAAAGGCGTGCGCCACCAATGCCCGGCGTACAATTCAGTTTTAAAATGAAGAATGTGTTTGAAAAGAAACTCTACCATGAAAGTATGTACAGAGCAAATAAAAACACAAAAACTTACTTGGCACCATTAGGCATCAGGAAAATACAAATTAACACCTCTGTGAGGTAGAATACACATTTAGGAGATTGGCAAATCTGGGGGGTAACTGGTATATCTACACAAAGAAGTTGTGATATATCTATACAAATAATGTAACTCAATAAACTGATGGAACATACAATTATATAGATTAATCTAAAACACTCTGTGCCAAGCAAAAATAAGTTAGACACAAAAACTTACATAATGGGTGATTCTAATTACATGAAACTGTAAAACAGACAAAACTTACCTACAGTTGAATAAAGTTGTCAGAGGTTGTGTGGTCATGAGGAAAGAAGGGTAATTGACAAAGAATATAAGGGACCTTTCTCAGGGAGAAAAGGATGAAAACATTCCACATGGTGATTATAATAGTGCTCACAGAGGCCTATACTTCTGTCAGGGAGATTGAGCCTAAGGCCTCATACAAGCTAGGTAGGTGCCCTCTCACCGAGCTCTATCCCTAGTCTTCCTTTTGAAAACTTATTTATTATTATTTTGAGGCAAGGTCTTGCTAATGGATCCATGCTAGCCTTGAATGCTCTCTTGCAGTCCTTCTGAGTGACTGGGATTACAGGCCGGTGCCAACAGCCTTTACTGCACTGAACTGTTTGTCCTCCACAGATGCACTTTTGTTGGCTTGAAAAGGATGTGAGGCTATCTGAAACACATTGTCTTCCCTGCCTAGAGGACTAGAGTGTACATTCTGTGGTTTACCATTCCCTTACTGTCAAGGGCCGGAAGACAGGAGACAGGAGGCTGTTGTAGTATAATCTTTTTGTACACTGTGAAGATGTATCGCTCTCATTGGTTTAATAAAGAGCTAAATGGCCAATAGCTAGGCAAGAAGAGGTTAGGCAGGACTTGCGGACCAGGACAGAGCTCGGGGATGAGAAAGGCCAGAGTCTCCAGGAGAGGCAGGGAGAAGCAAGATGAACATTGTGTTAAAGAAAGGTATCAAGCCACGTGGTAGAACGTAGATAAGAAATATGGGTTAATTTAAGTGTAGAGCTAGTTAGTAACAAGCCTAAGCTATCTGGCAGGAGAGACAGAGAGATTCTACCTACAGGAGGCACAGCCACGCATCACTGGGACACTGCTTTAAAAACGGCCTGGTAGGTTGAATAGCATTTGTTGTCCTTTTTGAAAAAATGACTATGCACTTATTCTGTTTTGATGTTATCTTAGGTTTTGTTTGTTTGCTAAATTGATGAGTTTTCTTGTACTTACCTCAAGAAAAGAGATACTATAGTTAGTGAAGTTTGGACACTTGGGCCGCATTCTGGTCCTGGAAACTTGCTCAAAAGTTAACTGTTTGAATTCTACTTTAAAAAAAATGATTTTTGTGTGATGGTATCCAAGATCCTAATTGAAAACTTATGAGGTTCTGTTCACACACTCACTGCAAATAATGTCTCTGAAAGTAATTCAGTTTCCACATCTCTATATCCTTTCTCTTAATACACTGGGATTCTAAACACTGCCATCTTTCTTCACCTGCAATGCGAACTTCCTTGACTTAGGCCTCATTTTCTCAGCCAAGCAAGAGGAAAGAATCCATCCACTTGCTAGGGGCCTAACAAATCACCCGAAGCATAATGGCCTAACCATAGCAATACTTGCTTTCCTCAGGAACCTGAATGGGACAGGACTTAGCAAGGCAGCTACCTCTGCCCCACTTCTGAAAATTCATGGGACTGAAGTAACTTGAAGACTAGAACCATCTCAAGGCCTTTCTATCACCTGCTTGGGGGTGGATCAGAGGCTCCAACAGCTGAGTGCTCAAAGAGCAGACTTTTCAAGCATCCTTCTCATTGTCCATTCATCTCCTGTAAGACCTTTCCTTGATGGCTTTTGAGTAACTGAATTCCATTTTCCTTGTGGCTCCAACATGCATGACAGAGACTGAGAGAGAGAGCTCTCTGGGCAGAATTGTGTGGTGTTTCCCACCCTAGTCTGAAAAGTCATATGATGACAGGCCTAATTATGTTTGCTAAAAGTGACACAGGAAAGAAAAACACAACCTTACTTTTTTGATAGAAAAAGTGTTAGAGTCGAAGGATACATTTTCAATCATGGCTGAGTAGCCTGGTAGGTACTTAGGAATGGCTTAAGAAGAGGGGATTCCTCTTCCCTCTCATAGTATTGGGCTGTCAAGATCACTGCTGTTCTTTCCCAAAGGACTGTCCTTTAAATACTGTGCCAGCGTATGGTGGACAGACCCCTAAATCATCGCTCAAATTCTTCTTAGCGAACGCCTCAGAAGCCATCAAGAAGGAGCATTCTGTGCTGATGTCGGCTCTGTCGGAGGCGGGACCGATCAAGCTGCTGACCATGTTTTGCCTTGGTTGAAGTTCAGGGAAACAAATCTTTCATCTAAACCCCCTCTTACCAAAAGCATACTAATGAACAGATCAGCATTTTTTGAGGGTAGCACCTCATACAGAGTAAAAAAATCTTCTCTCAGCGACTAAAACTAAACAAATATAGCAGCTGTCTGGGTAAACACAGCTCACTGGTGGCGCCGATCCAGTGACGGCTGCAGACCTGACACAGGAGCAGCATTTCAGATTGTTTTGCTCAGCACTTGTCAAACTTCTGTCTGAATACCAGAGGAATGGAAGACTTCTTGCCTCGGCATCTTAGTTGTCTCTTGCCTTAGGACAATGCTGCTTTTCTTCTCGTTTTTAGTGTTAAACATTCACGTGACACTTGGATCCTATGCCATAATGTAGCCAAGCTTAGTATAAAGTGAATGTGATGTTACTAAAAGTTGTTTAGGTTAAAAGTTGCACTGAAAACAAAATGAGTCACATCTACCCTGGTCGTTTCCCAGCCCGTGTTCACCTCCTTCTTGAGCTTTGTCACCCTGTTTGAGAAGAGGGGAAACGCACATTCTTTCTGAAAATAGAGCTTTAGAGTTTGACAGCAACCTGTTTGTATTTACCGACTTCACACTGGTCATATTAATTGTCAGTTCTTACCATTTCCTTGGTATTCACCAAGATAAAAATCAAATGGTGCATTTAAGCTTGAGGCTATTAGAAGTGACCTCAAAGACCCAAAGAGTTCTTCCCATTGGGACAATTCAGTGTCAAATAATAAATTACTCCAGGCCATATATAACTACTCATATGAACACTTTCTGTTTTCACTTGGTGTTCATGCTTTACAAAGTATTGTTTAGTTTATATTTACTTGTACTCGTATGTATGTATGTATGTATGTATGTATGTATGTAAATAACCTCTGACAGAGCTGATATCAGCACAGACTGATCTATCCTGCTGGATTCTGAGGGGAACACTAAGAAAATTTTCATGTTATATATAGATACATATATATGTTACATCCATATATGTACACATCTCAAGGTGACTTTGAAGAGGAGAAGAGAGATGCTTGAAGAAGCAACAGCTACAATAGGACTCAAATTTAATGAAATTGCTAAACCTGATGTTAAAAAAGGTTCAATGAGACACAAGTGGAACAAATATATAAAGCAACATATTCACATTGCTGAGAGGCAGAAATAGAAGTAAAAATCTTAAAAGAAGGGAGACACAGGCAAGGCTGGAGAGACAGGTCAGTGGGTAAGCTGAATTTATATTTCCAACACCCATATGAAAGCCAGGTACAGCATGTGCCAGGAATCCCAGCACAAGGGATCCCTGGGAGGTCTGGCCAGCTAGGCTAACTGAATTGGTGACTTCAAGTTCAGTAAGAAACCTTGTCTCAAAAACCTAGGTGGAGAGCCACAGAGGAAGACACCTGACATCAATGTCTGGCCTCCACATGCATACACACACATTTATACACACACACACACACACACACACACACACACACACACACACACACACGAGAGAGAGAGAGAGAGAGAGAGAGAGAGAGAGAGAGATAAAGACATCTTTTTTACAGAGTAAGAAACATAAGCAAAATAGCAGACTTCTGTGGAAAAAATAGGGCAAACCAAAAGAAAACTGGGCAAATACTTTAAAATGCTGACAGCAACAATTATTATCATATAATCATACAACTGTATTTCCAAAAAAAATGTCTTTCAAAAATGGAGGGAAATAGAGAACACATTCATAAATTCAAGATAGAAATAAACAGTTCATACAAACAAAAGCTGAGGAGACCTATTCAACTTCAGACTTGTATTATTTAAGAAGATTCTTTACATTCTAATTAGAAACCATATTGCCATGTTGGATCTTAATTAAAAGTAAAACATTGTGTCTATAAGAAAGATATGGATTTTTAAAAAGAAGCATAAGAAAAAGAACACATCTAAAAACTAAAGAAAAGCAATTAATACCTGCAATCAATTTAATCAAATAATACATTTTTAAAAAAAAAAGCTGCAATCAATACCAAGGAAGGCTTCAGAACAAATAATATTTTCCAGAATAAAGAAAGAAATTTTATAATGACAAGAAGTCAATTCACGTGAGACAAAATATCCTTAACTATAACCACGCCTGCTGCTGTAACCATACTTAATGTAACTGTGATCCAACAACATGAAAATAAACACAAAATATTAGAACCTCCCAAAAGAGATAGATTCAATTTCTATCTCTCTTCCTCAGTAATCGATACACAAGTGATCAAAAAAGTATGTAACTTTGTTACAAACCTATCAATCAACCATTATAGAATATTCTATCCCATAAGAGCTGAATACAAACTCTTTTAAATATATACAACAGCATTCACCAAGATCATAAATCATACAAAACATGTTTCTTTGATCACAAAATAATTAAATGGACATCAATAATGGAAAGATTTCTGAAAAAATTCTCAAGTGACCATAACACATGAGCCCAAACTCAGTCCAAGAGAAATAAAAAAACATATTGAACCAACAGAAGTGAAAAATATAACACAGGAAAAGGAATAGTCCACAGCAGATGTAGCAGGAATTAGGAAAAGTGCCGGGCGTTGGTGGCGCACGCCTTTAATCCCAGCACTCGGGAGGCAGAGGCAGGTGGATCTCTGTGAGTTCGAGGCCAGCCTGGGCTACCAAGTGAGTTCCAGGACAGGCGCAAAGCTACACAGAGAAACCCTGTCTCGAAAAACAAAAAAAAAAAACAAAAAAAAAAAAAAGGAATTAGGAAAAGAAAGGACAAAGACGATAGGTAAAATACACTTGAACAAGTGATAAAGCTGTTTCCGGGCCAGAGAGCTGGCTCGGTGGTTAAGAGCATGGATTGCTCTCGAAGAGGACCCCAGTTCAGCTCCCAGCACTTAACACCAGGCTGCCTGTAACTCCAGATCCAGGGGCCCCAACACCCTCTTCTGACCTCTGTGGGCACCTGCACATACTAATGCATATACTAATGCACATACTAATACATATGTATACATGTGTATAATTCTTAAAAAATAGTAATTTTTGCTCATGTTGAACTGATAGTCTTAACTTGTTCATTGCGCTGTTTTTCTTTTCTTCATACCCTTGGTCCTGTAACACACGCTGTTTTACATTCTGCCAACCTTTGCTCATATGTTATTTCACTTAATACCAACACTACAGAGAAACTTTAGGGGATTTTTGACGGTGTAATTTATGACTACAAGAAGCCGCCTTCAAACATCCACCTCCTACAGAATTGTTGGATTTGGTTTATTTTCTCTGAGATGTGTGAATATTTATCATACAAGAAAACGTCATGAAAAGGCTTCTTGGGCTGTATGAGATCAACTTGCCTTAATGAGTTATGAGATCAAGCAGAACAGGTTGGAAAACCTCAAACAAACACATGCAGACATACAACAGGGATGGAACTTGGGGCAGTCTGTTACTCACCACAAAGCTCAAACCAGCCACCCCATAACACCACTGGTTAGGAGGAGAAAGGGAGCAGTAAGAAAAGCTCAGGCTGGAGATTACTGTCCCCTGCTGTGAGGAACACATTTTCTTCCCTCAGTCCTAACAAATGCATCTCCATGCCCATGATCATGTAGGTTCTCCGGTGATAAAGATGTTCTTACAGAGAAACTCAGTGTTCTCTCATTTCATTGTTTGGGGTACTGTAGCTTGGTTTCAATAGAAGCCCCCTTTACAGAGTGGTCTGGATGCTCATGCATACAACAATACATCAGACTAATATAGAAGTGACTTTGGTACTGATGAACTCATTAAAAGATGTCACAGTTGTCCCCCGCCACTCAATTAAAACTAGCTTGAAAGATGATTTTTTTAAAGGTCTACTCTGAATTATGGGGTTGTAATTCCATCTTGAAGGCTATTTGTGGGTCACGCTTCACTTCCCATGGTTTATGGCTTCAACCCAGGCCCTCGGTGGAATTATAACCCAAAAGTCACGGAGATGCTGTTTATCATCTGTTTATTTTACAACCAAGAATCAAGTATATTTTGATTTCATGCTCACAAAGAACATAAGAAAGAAAACAAGATGAAAGAGGACGAGGAGGAGATAGGATACATTGTGTCCACCCAACTCTTAAAAACTGACTGCTAGACAACAGACCAGACATACTGTCTCCATGACAGTGAGCATCTGGAAGTGTACTCCATTTGCAGTCAAGTCTCAAAGGATTGTTTTGTATCTTTCTGGAGCTGGTGGCACTGCAGCAGAGCTTGGGTTGAGGGATGGAAAGGACACCATCCACTGTCCGAGCCTTTCTTCCATTCTTCTGTCCACTGGGCCCATAACATGCTCTCTGGCGGGGAGGTTCCTAGCAGCTGGATCAGAGAGCAGCCAGGGTCACTGCGTGCTCAGGCAGGACACGTGGTGGTTTCATCTGCTGGTCCCTGCAGTGACTGGGCGGGACACTCCTTGATCTCTCCATGTTGTCACTGGGCTCTGCTGTACAGTTGGCGCTACGCCTTTGCAAACATTCTAATTTGATGCATAATTAATATAACAACGACTCAAGGCATAGAGACTTCTGGGACTAATTAGTGACCTGAATCTCTATGGTAGCCTGCGTTCCATTCTTATCAGTGCTGGGAAGAGCTGCAGTCTTAGAAATAATCAGTCTCCCACTTATTACTGTGACACAGCCAAGAAGCAAAGATCATCTTTCTATCCCATGTGCAGGAATTCCATCAGTGTGTAATCACTTCCCTTGGGGTCTGAACTTCCCCTGTATGGGTCTCATTGAATTAGTCCCTTATGAACTTTTACATTTCCATATGGGTCCAGGGAGATCTTATTGCAGGTGAAGAAATAAAGGGAGCCAGCAAGAGCTCACTGGGTGCCCACAGAATAGACAGCATTGTTCCAAGGGTTGAGAGCTGAGTTGAAGGAAAATAAAAGCCTCAACTTCCTTTCCAAATAACTTGCAATGTAATAATGATGCACAGCAATAAGCATGAATGGCTGGTGTACTGCCGCTGCTGCTGTGGCCTCTCCATGTCTCTGCAGATACAGAACTTCCCATGGCCCTGCCACCTAACAGAGGACTTGTCTGAAGTCCAGATGAGTTCACCCCAGGAACATACAACATGGCATTTTAGCAGGACTGTCCCATTGGCTTCCTATTGGCTTCCTATTGCTCTTAACATCTCTCAACAACCACCTAATTTCCAGGCTACTTGTTCAGGCCCAAAATAATCAGAAAAGGGCCAGTGAGCTATGGATTATGGTCCCAGCCCTGCCCAGACAGCTCATTTAATTCAGGCGCTGTCCTGTTTATTAGTGTTTCCAATGGCAGAGCTGAATGATTCTCACAAAGAACGGCCCATACAGTCTAAAATACTATTTATCTCTTTGCAGAAAATCTTTCTCTAGACCACTAAAAACAACGCACCCTGAGAATTCTCTGGAGAAGTGGGCCATCGGCCACCCCATTAGTAATCCTTCCAGCAGGACCTGCCACTCCCAACCAGTGCTCCTAGTTCCCCATGGCTGAGTGTTTAATGATCAGTTTTCATGGAGGCAACTTCACAGTTCTCAACTCTTGTTTATTTGATAAACACTTACATGGTACTTTCTGCATACTAGGTACTGCTTCAAATAGTATACGTTCAGACATACCACTGCAAAGTGAAATTACTGTAAGACAAAAAGCCAAACATACACTGAAAGAGCTGGGGATATAACTCAGAGGCCAAGTGTTTGCCCATTATTTGCAAGGCTTTGGGGTTCAGTCCTTAGTGATGCAAAGAAAATTATATTCTCTCCATCCCTCCTCTCTCTCCATCTCTCTCTGTCTCTCTCTCTGTCTCTGTCTCTCTCTCTGTCTCTCTCTCTGCATGCAGTGTGTGTGTGTGTGTGTGTGTGTGTGTGTGTGTTTGTGCGCATGCTCATATCTGTGTATATTCACGTGGAGACAGAAGGAGGATGTCGGGATGCTCTGCCTGCTTTGTCGTTCTCCACTTTATTCCCTTAAGGTAAGCTCTGCCACTGAATCTGGAGCTAGGCTGGCAGCCAAGAAGCCCCAGAACTCTCCTGTCTCTATTCCCATTCCCATAGCTCTCCAGTTACAGGAATGCAAGACCACACTTGGCTTTTCACATGGTGTTAGGGATTCAAACTCAGGTCTTCGCGCTTGCACACTAGTACACTTACCCACTGTCCTAGTTAGGGTCTTCACACTTGCACACTAGTACACTTACCCACTGTCCTAGTTAGGGTCTTCACACTTGCACACTAGTACACTTAGTCAGTGTCTTAGTTAGTTTTCTATTGCTGTGATAAAACACCAAAGCTAAAAGAAACTTCAAGAGAAAGGGGTTTATTTCCTCATACAGCTTGTAGACCATCATCCAGGGAAGTCAGGGCACCACTCAAGGAAGGAACCTGGAAATAGGAACTGAAACAGAGGTCATGGAGGAGCGCTTCTTACTAGCTTGCTCCTCCAGATTTGTTCAGTCTGTTTTCCTACACAACCCAGAACTACCTGTCCAGAGATGGCACCACTCACAGTGAGCTGGGCCCTCCCACATCAATCATCAATCAAGAAAATGCCCCACAGGCCAGTCTGGTAGGTTTCCTCTTTCCAAATGACTCTAGTTTGTGCCAAGCAGCAAAAATGGCCCCTTGTCAACTTGACTGACACACAAATGCATTCAACTATTTCCTTTCTTGTTTGTCCCCAAAACAACATGTTAGTATTAATATCACGATATGAAACATATTCTAAACTTTGAAAGTCCTACAACATTTAAAAATTCAAACACTTTCAAAGTTTAGTCTTTTTAAAACATCCAAATTCCCTCTAAACTTGGAAAGTTTCTTTAAAATATCTAAGGTCTCATAACTGTTGGTTCCTGTAAAAACAAAAACACAAATTAAATAATTTCTTACTCCAAGACAGAAGAATAAAAGTCATAACACAATTAAATCAAAGCAAGTCAAACTTCGGCATTATAAAAAGTCCAGTGCTTGACATCTGGGAGCCTCTGGGCTCCAAAGAGCCTGGGCAGCAAGCACTACTTCTTGGGCTTTGCCATCCACGGCACACTCAGCTTGTCTCACAGGCTCAGGCCAGCTCCACTCCATGTCTGCAGCTGTCTTTGATGGTCATCCCACAGTACCCACAACGCCAAAATGCTGGGGTCTCCTATCTCAATTGGGCTACACTTTCACCAGCAGTCTTTCCGGAGCTCTCTTCAGGAACTCTGACCTTACCACATTGTGCCAAGCTTTAACTTCTATCCATGACCTCTCCAGTCCTGGGATTTTTACTGAAACTGAGGCTACATCTTCACCAATGATTCCATACAGTGCCAAGACTGCTTTCCATGACCCCTTTATGCCAGCACCACCCAGAAAACCCTTACATCTTACCAAGTTCAGATGCCAGCCTAAGACACAGCCTCGGTCCCTCTAGACGACAGCTTCTGTGTGCTGACCCTGAGTAAATTCTCTCAGATTTACAATCCTCAATGATGCTGGTCTTTTCTCAATCACCACTGATTTCTTAACTCCCACTATCTAGTATCAATTGTCCTAGTAAAGCAAGTATCTCCCTCCAGCAGGGCTGGTCTCATGTTAACCACAGCTTATTCTCCAGCCACAACTGACCAGAATCACAGATTCTTAATTCAAAATAAATAAATCATCCTGCTCGGGTTGTTGAGAGGCTCCGAAGCTTCACAAGCCAGCTCCCCACTGTCTTCACTGCTCCCAGGTTTATCTTCTTAGTTCCCACAATAGCTCTGAGCTCCCTAAGCTTTGAGCACCCAACAACGTTTCCAGTCCTGTGTTTAAATGTCACCCCAACCCTCCCCCAAAACACACGGTCAGGTCTGTTACAGCAGTACTCCAGGACCT
>CABHPH010138954.1:6125-19628 GCA_902168325.1 Peromyscus nudipes
GAGATGTTCTACTTTGCAGCTCATGGAATGAGTTCCTTATTTTTATGTTCATAGAATGGCTGTTAGACCTCCAGACATCAAGTCTCAGTTCCAGGTAGCAATATGAAGACGAGCTTAGGGTCAAATTGCTATTGTTAGCCAATTTCGTGGAATTGTTTCTAGTAATTTCCACCTACATTTCTTTGGCTAGAACCAGGGCAGCTTAGAAATGTGTTGAACTGGGCATTCTGCCCACCCAGGAAAGCTCAGGATCCTGTTACCTAGAATGAAACAGGAAGCACAGAGGCAGGGGGTGGGCAGGCTGGGAGGAAGGGGAAAAGGAAAGCTGCTGAGCTTGGGGAGGGGTAGATGGATGGGGAAGGAGGTGCATTCAAGACAGGCTTGCAGGTTGGGTGTCCACACTTTCCATGGATCCGGCCAGTGAATGGGGTTGGAGGTGGGTGAGCATGCTTCCAGTGGCCAATGCCTTCCTGGGTCTCCCATCCATTGTGTCTTACTGAGGGGAGGGGGGGGGGGGGGAGGGGGGGGGGGGAGGGGAGGGTTTCATCCCTGGGGCTCAGGGATGTGTGAGGTGACACTCTCACAGTTCTGGGAAGGAGGAGGTTGGGGTTTTGAAATCCTGTACTGCTGCTGCTGCTCCTGCTACTGAAGGTGAACTGTAAGGGGCCTGTTCATCACCCTATGCAACATGTACATTTATGTGTTCCTAGCTAAATGGGTCGCCTCTTTGCAGTATCTGTGAACTGCCTCCTGTCCTTTTGTGTTGTGGAGGAGCGTCCTAACAAGCGGCATGCATGTCCATCAGCTCCCAGGTTGAGGGCACTGTGTGGGGTCTGGTGTGGGCCAAAGCCCTTCTGTTGGCCCCTTGTTCTAGGCTCTGCACAGAATCTGTGTTTCACAGTTCACAGGTGGGCAGATTCTTTCTCTGTGTCTTGTTTCCCCATCCCACCCCCTTTTCCAGTATGGTATACAAAGATGTTATACTTAAGCACTCTGTCACTAAGCATTTGATTAATTAATTAAATTCTGGGCCAGGGCCTGCCTCACTGTGTAACCTTGGCAGTCCTGGAACTCACTATGTAGACAGAGACCTGCCTGCCTCTTCTCGCAGAGTGCTGGGATTCAAGGTGTGTACCATCACATCCAGTACTCCTGTTTGTTTGTTTGTTTGTTTGTTTGTTTGTTTGTCTATTGAGACAAAGTTTCACCTGTAGCTCTGGCTGACCCGGAACTCACCATGTAGACTGACCTGGCAGTGAACTCACAGAGCTCCCCCTGCCTCTCTCTGTCTTAGGATTCAAGGCCTACACCATCTCCTTTTATTTTTGGAAGAACCGCCTTCCTCCCTTTCTTCCTTCTGTTTGTATTTTTACATTTTATTTCAGTCGGGTCTTATGTAGCCCAGACTGGCCCCAACCTATGTAACTAAGGATGGCCCTGAACTTCCCTTTCTCCTGCCTCCACCTGCTGGGCATCACCGTGCCTGTGTTTATGAAGTGCTGTGGATTGAACCTAGGGCTTTGTGCATGATAAGCAAAAACTCCAACAATGGAGATACACACACACTCATCCCTGAAGAAATGTTTTCTTATAAACATTTTAAAGCCAGCAGCGGAGTGGCACGTGACCCCTACCTGCAGGACCTTGGCTGCTATTCATCCTCATCTGTTGTCATTTTTATTCAGCCTCAACTGTTGTCACCATCCTCTGCTTCCGTCAGGAGGGCCCTGAGGAGGGGAGATGCACCCGTCTCATGCCACCTGACCCTCACGACTGGAACCATGTGCATGCAAATCAGAGGGCTTCCTGCCTGCCACAGCTCCTTTTCCCTGACCATCTTCAGTTTCTGCAAAGCACGGGCCTTAGACCCATGCCATTGTACCTTGGGCATGCTGCAGAAACTCTGTACCCAGAGGGTGCTTGAGATCAGGGAGACACTGCTGTCCTGGCTGCAGCCCTTTCATCAGCAGTGTGGACACTCAGTGTTGGAGGGAATTGGTGACCCTGGCTTTAAGAAGATTTCCATGGACCCCAGCAACCCACATCTCCATTCCTGACTGTGGCAGGAGATGGGCTCTTGCAAGGCAGGGCACACTGTGGACTTGCTCAGCAGAACCCAGAGTTCATAATTGTCACCGCTGTCTATTTCCAAGCCTCTGCCTCAGTTCTTGGCTTCCTGCTCCTCTGGTTGGATGAGCATAGGAGTCACCCCTCGGTGCCAAGCTGCTGTGAATCTGTAGGTGGGGCTGGGGCCGGCTAACCCCTGTTCTGTGAAGCCGCTGCCTGTAACTGTAGTCACCCTGTTGCATGGCACCTATCACTGCTTTTGAGCTATAGCAACAGTCACTTAAGGAAAAGATCAGCTGCACTGGCCTAAAATATTCCAGTCCTTGGAGGAAGGAGGGATTCAGGATATTCTGGCCTTAGGAAGCTTCCAAATGCATTGGGATAGAGGCCATACATGTTGTCAGGGCTACACTTGAGGACGGACCAGACAGAGGACTGGATAGAGATGTAGGAACAGCTGGCCTCACCCTCTGTGGGAGGCAGGGAAGGCCTGGCAGGTGGCCACACTCAAAGGTGAAGCTTACCTGTGTAGCCGGGCAGCTGGTGCGACACAGCCCTGGGCTCTGGTGGTCAGGGCCTATAGGCTCAGAGACGGGGTCCTGATGTGTGCTGAGTCGCAGGCCTGTCTGGGGCACGTGAAGACAGGGTCGGGCTCAAGAGCCCCATGGCCACAGTTCTACCAAACAGCAAAGCCTGCTTTTCTGTTTCTTGTTTGGACAAATCAGAGTTAATTGCTACTGTTTCCATGGTAATTAACTTCTTCCCAGTGAGGCAGGAAGAGCTCGGGTTGCCTCCTGGGCTGGCTGTGTGTCCTCTGTGGAGGCCAGCTACTCCTGCAAAATGAGGCCCTGAGGGTGTGTTTTCATGGCTATGAAGGTTAGTGTGTGTGCTCGCTATAGTATGTATATGGGTGCATATGTTTGTGTACATTTATGGCTACATGCACTTTTGCGTGTCAGCTCACACATGTGACTCTTGTATGTATTCTCGGGCATGCACCTTGTCGCTGCAGCCTTCTGATGTCTGGTAATTTTCCTGGGTTTGTCAGAAATTAGGAAGTGAGCCTCCCAGGGAACTGAAACCCGGCTTGTTCCTGTCATTTGTGGCTTATCACCAAGCAGCTGTGTCTGTCTAGCTAATCATCATATATCGTAATCCACCTTGGTAGGTCCGTCTTGGTTTGTTTAGCCTTGTGTCTCTGCAGGATCTGTCTGTCTGGTGGCACCACAAATCCTGGATGCCCTCCATGTCCCTCCGCAGGCAGATTCAGGCAGGATAGGCAGTGGGAAGGGATGGCAGGGACAGAGGACCAGCTGGAGCTGCTGTGACCTGTAGCCTTTCTTCCCTTCTTTTGCAGGTCGGAAGGGAACAGCAGTAGCCTTTGGCATGTGGTGGTGAAAGTGGCCACCGCTAACCTGACATGTGGCGGCTCAGGACCCCCACCACTCATGGGCTCCAGTCTGTGCCGCTGGCCCCAGCCCTGGGGCTCTGAGAAGTCCCTGCTGCCACACCACAGCAGCTTTCTGCCATCTATGTGTGTCCACTATTGAGGACTCGGTGCCCCCTGCCCATGAGGATGTGTGCTCCCGTTGGGGGGCTATTCTTGGCCCTGATGGTAGTGTTGGGGACAGTGGTGGCATTTGCACCTGTGCCTCGGATCACCTGGGAGCATGGAGGTGAGTTCTAAAGCTGTAAGTGCCAGTGGCTCTGAGAGCATGGAGATCCATGCTTTGGATGCTTTGTGGGGTCATGTCGGCAGGGATGTCTGAAGGATGCTGTGTGAGCAAGAGGCCTGGTGGCTGCTTCAGGCCCACAGCAGGTGCCAAGCTTTAGTCAGAGTGCACATGTGATCTCAATAGCTCACAGTTTAATGACTGCTGACTAGAGGCCAGGCACTTCAACTACACTGCTGAGATTAGCTCAGCCTCAGAGCTCTCCAGGTCAGACTTCCAGGATGGGGCACACAGGCTACACAGCATTCCAGGGAGGGGACAGTGTGAAGACAGAGGGCCGGGAAGCAAAGTGCAATAAGAATGCCCAGCTCGCCCGGCCGTGGTGGCGCATGCCTTTAATCCCAGCACTCGGGAGGCAGAGCCGGGAGGATCTGTGTGAGTTCAAGGCCAGCCTGGTCTACAGAGTGAGATCCAGGACAGGCACCAAAACTACACAGAGAAACCCTGTCTCAAAAACAAAAACAAAAACAAGAAAAACAAAACAAAAAAAAAGAACGCCCAACTCTGAAGCCACCTGGACACATGGGAATACTTACTTGTAGGCAAGTTCAGAGCTTACCAGTGCCAGCTCCTAATGCCAAGCTAAGCACCACAGTACATACTTGGAACCCCCACACTCAGGAGGCAGAGGCAGAAGGATCTTGAGTTCCAGGCTAGCCTGGGCCACATAGTGAGACCCTAAGAAAACCAGGACAGCTTATGTCCTTCCTGTGTTGCCGTGTTCCTGAAACCGCTGCAAGTGTGGAGAGTGTCCCTTGTCTCTGGAAGTTACGGTCATGCCTGGAAGTTGTTTAGGGGAGAGATGTGTCTACCCCTCTTGACTTTTTTAAAGGGGGTGACGGGCAGAGAATATGGATCCTGCACATACTAGGCAAATGCTCTACCACTCAGCTGCGTCCTCAGCCCTAACACTGAATTTTTGTTGTTGAGGGTTTCAAGTAAGGCATTTATTTCCTGAGTGGGAAAGTCCTAAACCATTACGTTCTTTCTAAACCCAAAGTAGATGGTTAAAGACACATTAAAGAGGTAGAGAGTAGACCAAGAATCTGGTCTGTGGTATGCTGGAAACCCCCAGTATGAGTGGTTTGGAACTCAGCAGGACTAGGGGACAGAAAGGGAGGTCAGGTGTATAGCCTAGGGATGCATGCTAGCCTCAGGGCTCCAGTCATGGGCCGGCTCCTCTCACATTTGGTGGGTGCATTGAGGTTCTCTGGGGTCCTGCTCCATGCTGGAGCAGTGTAGACAGCTGGCCCTTGTGACGAGTCTGCCCTGACTCGGAGGTGAGACGGGGTGCATGCACGCTAAGCAGTGATTCCTCGACTCCTCCTTTCTTCCCCTCCTCTGTTGCCCACAGAGGTAGGCCTGGCGCAGTTTCAAGAGCCTGGCATCTTTAACTACTCGGCCTTGCTGATGAGTGAGGACAAAGACACTCTGTACGTGGGCGCCCGGGAAGCTGTCTTTGCAGTGAATGCACTGGACGTCTCTGAGAAGCAACATGAGGTAGGTCCTGTGCCCATCCTACCCAATGGGCCTCCCTTCTGCACCTACCTCTGTGCAGATCTGGCTCAGGACTCCACCAGCAAGCTCACCCAGGAAACATCTAGGCTGTTTCTGTTTGATTTGTATTGAATGATACTCTATATGGTCACCTTTAAAAGGATGAGAGAGTAACAGGGGCTGAAAATGACTAAAATTCATTATTTACATGTATAAAACTGTCAAAGAAAAAAAAATTAGGTAGAGAAGGGGCCGAAGAGACGGCTCAGGTAAGGCACATGCTGCCAAGCCTGGTGACCTGAGTTCAACCCCCTGGGCACTTGTAGTAGACAGAACCAACTCCCACACATGTGCTGTGGTGCATGCACATCCACACCTACATGTAATAATAAAAATGTTTAAGGTTAAAAAAAAAAAAAACAAAAGAACGGGGTGGGGGGAGGGGCGGGGGACTGGAGAGATGGCCCAGCAGTTAAGAGCACAACTGCTTTTCCAGAGGACCCAGGTTCAATTCCCAGCACCCACATGGCAGCTAACAACTCTCTGTGACTCCAAGATCTGACACTCTCACACAGACATACATGTGGGCAAAACACCAATGCAAATAAAAAATAAATTAAAAAAAGGAACCAGGCAGTGGTGGCACACGCCTTTAATCCCAGCACTTTCGAGGCAGAGGCAGGCAGATCTCTGTGCGTTCAAGGCCAGCCTGGTCTACAGAGTAAGTTCCAGAACAGCCAGGATTGTTACACAGAGAAACCTTGTCTGGAAAACAAAACACAAAAGAACAAATGAAAGCCTCTACTTTTGGGTATAATTCAATTGGTTTCAGTTTCATTCGGTCTGTGTGTGTGGGGGGGTGAGTCATAGGACAGCTTTGGGTGTCTTTCCTCAGGTGCCATCCACTTTTAAAATTTTATTATGAGACATGGTCCCTCGACTGATCTGGAGCTTGTCAAGTAGGCTGGCAGCCAGCAAGCCACTCGGACACTCCTGTCTCCGCCTCCCCAGTGCTGGGATCACCAGTGTGGTACCACACTTAGCCTTTTCACATGGATTCTAGGCATCAAATTCAGGTCCTTTGCTTAGCGGCAAGCACCTCACCCATGGAGCCATCTCCCCGGCCCTCTTCTGTTCTTTGTAGCAAGTCCGAAGGCTGTGTGATTCTGCTAGCTTGGGGATGATAGTCACAGAACCTCAGGAAGCCCTGGGGATGACTCTGGTCTCAGCATCTGCCTGCTCCTTGAACCTCTTCTCAGTCTGACTTTATTCTGGCTGCGAACCTCTATGCTGAGCTGTGTTGTGTGCTTTCTATTGGTGTCTGTTTTATCCCAGCAGTTCCTTTTCAGGGGAGGCTGCAGGGAACTGGGCTCTCATGCATTTCTCCCTCACAGGTGTATTGGAAGGTCTCTGAAGAAAAAAAAGCCAAGTGTGCAGAGAAGGGGAAATCAAAGCAGGTAATTGCAGGTTACAAAGAAACACCCCCCACCCCCACCCCCATCCCCACACCCACCACACACACACACACACACACACACACACACACACACACACACACACACTTCTTAGGTATTTAGATTTGGATCCTCTCAAGGATCAGGGCTTCTCTGTGTTGCCCACTGGGCATCTTGTGATTCTGCTGGGCTCAGCCCCGCTGTCTCAACACGTCTGGTAGCTCTCCCTGCCCCCTGTTGTCAGGATGGGTGCTCTCAGGGTAGGTCAAGGTCATCAGCACTGGAGAAGCTTTTTCAAATGGCCTGGCATTGTGACTACAGAAGCTAATTTCTGTTGCCCATTAGTGCCTGGGCATACCCCACCACTTGTTTCTGGGCTCCCCTGCACCCACTGAGGCCTGAGAGGTTATGGGGGTTTGGTTGGCTGTTTGGTTGGCTGTTTTGTTTGTTTGGTTTTGGGGTTTTTGTTTTTATATCAGTGAGGTGCTCATTCAGGGAGACTAGGCTTTTTAGCCCTTTCTCGGGAGTTCTGGGTATCCTCCTGTGCCTACCCTGGTGCCCTGCAGATGTCCTTAGACCATGAGAGCCAGGTTGTCCCTGATGATGATCATGATGGCTGAGTGATGGCAGTTTATCAGTTGTTGGCTGCTTTCAAAACAAAGATTAAAACAATAATAACCCACTCAGTTTTTGTTTGTTTGTTTGTTTGTTTGGGTTTAAGTTCCTTGGTTAAATGCTAACTGAACATTTCACTGCCATACTGTCTGTAACTGCAGTATTAACTCAGGAACTAAGAGGTGGGCAGACATTATGATGGGCTGGCTGTCCTGCAGGCGATCCATGTAGCTGAGTGAGCTGATGCCTTGCACTGCCATATGTGGGGACCCACAATGAACTTGGTAGGGAGCCCTCCTCTGAATGACTCCCAACCATTTGAAAACAGTTGTTGCAAAAAAACACTTTCCCGATTTGAGATAATTTCAGGCTATAGCCCATATAATCTGAGCACTGGTCTCCGAAAATAGCACATGGGTTCCAAACTGTCATCTTTTTTTTCCCACTGGTCCCTTGGGGATGCACAGCTGGCTATACCCTCAGGTCTGGCCTCTCTCTGACTCTGCCAGTCACTATTTGCAGTTCTGTGCTGGTGGAAGTGCAGGGTGGAGTCCCCAGGAAAGCAGAATGCGTCTGTACAATGTCTGCTTTGGTGATATGGGCACCAGAATGAATGGTGTGTTTGGCAAGGGTAAATACATTGCCATCTGTACTGGGTACCCTGGTACAATTTGAGGTCAACTCTTGTTTGGTCTTGGCTTTGTTTCGTCACTAGATACTGGCTGAGCATCTGTTAGGAACAGAGCTAAAGTCGTGCCTGGCACCTGAACTGCCTGTGGACCACAGAGATAAAGTTCACATTGCAGAGCCTGGCTCACTGTGCAGTGCTCCACCTCCCCCATGGACATAGACAGACCAGCCTGAGCAGAGGAAAGAACAGGGCAGTGGGTGACTGGCCTTCACCGTGTGGACCTGAGGGTTCTTTGGTGGCTGTCTGTCTGTTGATTGTGTGTGTGTGTTTCCCTTGCAGACGGAGTGCCTCAACTACATCCGAGTGCTGCAGCCACTCAGCACCACCTCCCTCTATGTGTGTGGGACCAATGCGTTCCAGCCCACCTGTGACCACCTGGTAAGGCCACAACACATCCCTTTTATCAGTGCTCACATACCAGCCTGGCCAGTGATTAGAGTTCTGGCCAGACTCTCCCGTCCTTTCTGCAAGCCACATGGACTAAGAACTACACAGTCAAACTTCCTGCAGCCACAGCAGCCCCCAGTCCCGTTCCTCCTGACTTGTGTTCCAGAGGATAATCCACAGTAGCCATCCTTTCAGTTTTGGATGAGCGAATTTATTATGTACTTGGCAAGACAACGTAAAAGAATATTACCAAGAGATAGATATCAAAACATTAAATTGGGTGCTCCAGATGCCAAGCAGAAATCAAAGGGGTCTTGTTAAAGCAGCCTCTTAGAGTTCCCAATAGACAAGAGTCCTGGTCACCGCAGAGTGTCCACTTGGGCGAGGCTTCTGAATAAAAGAACAAATAGCCACAGAGAGAAAACATCATCAGATCAGGAACTTAGAATCTGAGGAAACTGAGGCCGTCAGCTGGAGCCACCTCTCCATGGCTGAGCTTTTGGCTACACACACACACACACACACACACACACACACACACACACACACACACACACACACACACACACTGTAGGCACTTTTATATCGTGAGATAAATAATAGTAACCTCTTTTGCAAATGGTTCACCTTCTAGCTGCTCTCAAGGGCATAATGTACTTACTCTTAGGTTCTTCGCTGTTCCCTCCTCCCTGTCAGAGTTAGGGGGCAGCCCATCCCCGGACAAGAGGCCTTGGAGGACGCTTTGTGAACAATATGCGTGGGTCTGAAGTGGGGGAGGTGCAGCCCTGCTTCCAGAGCAGCGTCCCTGTGCACTCAAACAGCACGTGAAAGTTTACAAATACAATGTATATTACAAGTCACGTACTTTTGCCCTTGCTGTGACCAAATACTTGACGAAAAGCAACTTAAGGGACGAAGGGCTTACCATGGCTCACACTTCAGGAGTATCGAAGGCATCTCAGCAAAACAGAAGGCGGGGACGGGAAGTAGGGCTGGCAGAAACCCACTTCCTCTGGCAGGTCTCACTTCCACAACCTCCCCCGATCTCGCCACCTGGAAACAAACCCAGGAGCCCAAGGGAGAAATTTCACAAATAATCCATAGCAAATATGAAACATACTATATGGTTTTCCTCTCTTCCCCGCTGGGCGTAGATCCAAAGTCTCCACTGGATGCTAAAACCTTGGCTCTTACCAAACCTTATGTTGTGTATCTGATGACCATGAGGAGGGGTAGCGTGTACCGTGTGGGTCTGCAGAACATGGGTGAGTGACACCGGGCAGGGTAGCACAAGGCCAGGAGGCAGGAGACATAGTTCATCGCTCTGCGGCAGTTGGCTGCAGATGACAGGAACCACGATGGGGGAAGACTCCAAATGAAAAGCTTCATTCACCTAAACCCTCAATTAGCTGAAATGTAAAACCTGTTCCCAGTATAGTTCAGTCAGAGGCTAGGCGTGTTAGCATGCAAGAGCTGTTGAGTCTTGATCCCCAGCACCACACATATATAAACACCCACCACGTGCATGTCCACTGTACAAATGGTACCTCCTGAGTAAACCCTCATTGGTCTAGTTGGAAGCGTCAGGACTACTGTTTATATTCTAAAGCAGTACCTGGGCACAAGGTAAGGGGATAGGATGCTTGTCTTTAAAACTAGACTAGGAAACTCTGAAACTTTTAATTAATTAATAAATAAAAGAAAAAACTCACACCTACAGCAGAGTCCATCCCTGTGGTACATTTGTGCACCTGGACCTGGACCACACTGTGTTGTGTGTCCTTTTGTACATGTGTATATATGTATGCATTTGTAATTGTGTGAGCTTGTGTACATTTGATAAAGTGTGACCTGTGATTCACAGAGGCCTTTTTGCAAGCATTTCTTAAAAATGGGGACATCTGTCTGGGTGGTAGTGGCACATGCCTTTAATTCCAGCACTCGGCAGGAGAATCTCTAAGTTTGAAGCCAGCCTGGACTACACAGAGTTCCAGGACAGCCAGGGCTACACAGAGACCCTGTCTGGAAAAAACAAACAAACGGGACCATTTTCCTGCACAACTGATTTCATCATTGTAGCCAGGAAAGCACAACGATTGCCAGTGTCCTCCATCTTTCTTTCCTGTCCAACAGCTTAGAGCAGGGCAGTAGCCCCAGTAGCCTCCAGGCATCCCTGTGAGGTATGATGACAGATGTGTCTTATCAAGTGGACCACACTGTCACCCCAGCTCACACTTCCTAGCCTGACGGGTGACCTTTATTGTTCTAACTGGCCCGTTGGTCATTTCAGCCATTCTTGCACTATGAGGTTCTGTGTGTTTGCTGGCTTGTGGCTTCTAGCCAGCTGTTTCTGGCAGGGCTGGCAGCTCCTGACCCTGGTGGACAGCACCGCTCCGCAACCTCTCCAGTCTGCTAAGTGTACAGTGACTGCCCACGTTGAGTTTCCCAACACTCCTGGAGTTCTGGCAGGTTGCCCTGTGAGGTGGCCCCTGTCTTTTAACACTTTGGCCTGTATTTTTCATCTGCTGTACTCTTCTGTATGTGCTCTTATATATTCAGAAGTGGAAACACCTCATCATCATTTTGTGGGCATTTCCCCAGTCTGTCACCTGCTGTTTAATTGTGTCTCATTTTTCCCTATATGAGGACATCCTGATTCATTATGTATTAATGTTTGGCTGTATCTGTTTTTTCCTTGTACGGTGTCCTGTTTCTTGTTTGTTTTATGTTTGCCAACTTGACAGAAGCTAGGGTTACCGGAGAAGAGGGAACCACGGTTAAGAAAATGCCTCCATAAGATTGGCCTGTGGGCGAGCCTCGAGGATATTCCCTTATTTGTGGGAGGACCCAGACCACTGTGGGTGCATGAGAAAGCAGGCCGAGCAAGTCATGAGGAGCAAGCCAGTAAGCAGCACTCCTCCATGGCCTCTGCTGTAATCAGTGTTTGAGAGCAGAGCTGTAGAGACTAGCTCCACGGTCCATACCAGGCGATAGTTTGGTGTGGGGCCATCCATCACAGCGTTAGTGTCCACTGCTTTCTGGGGCCAGGTGAGGAACACCTTCTCCTCGGTCTGTTAATTCTCGGGGCTGCTTTCCCAGGTGTTCTTAATGCCAACATGTGCCCCGACACTCTCAACCTCCTCTGATGAGTTCACAGGTGGCTCCTTTTCTATCCCAGAAATAAGTCATTTATTAGTTTGTTTTGGGTAGATGGTGTGGCTTGTAGATCCACCCAGGGCCTACTCATCCTTTTTCCTAAAGTGGAATCAAAACTGTAAAATGCCTCCTAGGGCAAGGCACCGCCTGGAAACCGCTGTTTTATATGGTATGGGGCAGCTTAGAGCACGGCATGGCCTGATCCTGGCATGGCCTATGTTGTTGGAGTGAGCTTGGTTTTGCCTTTAGTCAGAATGGATCCTCCTGGAGCTGCTGGTAGTGGATGAACAGAGTGAGGATTCCATGGTTTGTTTGGTTTGGTTTGCGTGGCCCATTTCTTGGGTAGTGTGGTAGAGAAAGCTGAGACTGTGACCCTGCATTTCCCAGGCTCCGTCATGCTCTTGAGATGTGCTTCTGGTGGCACTGCTGCCAGGGCAGGACCCACATGGGTCGGGGCCCACTTGCTGCACACTGCTGGTCTTCTGTACCATTAGATGGTGCGAGGGTCAGGTGTTTTCTTTTTCTTCCTTTGCAGAACTTGACATCCTTCAAGTTCCTGGGGAAAAGTGAAGATGGTAAAGGAAGATGCCCCTTCGACCCTGCCCACAGCTACACGTCAGTCATGGTTGGTGAGTCCTGCCTCTGGGGCCCCTGCACTCTGAGTTTATGGTGGCATGTCGTGTTCCACCTGCTTCACTGAGCTCTTCCCTCGGTCCCGTCCCCCTTGGCTTCATTCTGGCACTAGCTCCTTTCACAGAAGGTGAGCGTCCCACTGCGCAGACCCCTCAGTGAGAGCTTTGAGTTCATCCTTCAGAGGGAACCTCAGCCCTCACTGTGGCAACACATGCTGCTGTCAGTCACTGCGCACCTCCGATGCTCCTGGGACTGCGTGCCTCCTGCTGTGGTCTTGCACATCTGAGGCGAGCGGGCACACGCTGTTGTACAGACAGTTCACCTTGGGAACTTTCGGCCAGGTGGAGGGGCCATCTTCACCATCAATGTACGAGATTCAGTACTGTCTTAGAAATAGGCATCGTGTAAGATGGCGCTTCTGCGCAATTGTAGGCTAAGGTACATGTTCAGAGTGTATTTAAAGTAGGGAAGGCTGAACCATGCTGCCTGGCAGTGTGGGCGCCTAAGCATCTCTTTTGACTTAAAGTGCTTTCTGCTTAGGATGGCCTTCTGAGGCGTCAAACACTGAGGAGTGTCTGGTTTAGCTGTGGGAACTCTCATTTGTGATTAGCTATAACCCTTTAACCCGTAAGAACACAATTAAATTTGATGACTGTGGTTGTCCTGATAAAAGAAAAGACGGTGTAGGAAGCAGCAATGGGTATCACAGGAGTCAAGGAGGCCACTTTCCCCGAGGAATTAATGAGGGTATAAATAGATTATGGTAGCCTGCTGTAGGTATGATAGCCTGGTGGAGGTGGAGGCATAAGGCTTGCTTATAGGCCAGCCTGGGCTAATGTGGAGCTCTTGTGTTAAACAGTTGTCCCCAGCCTCCACCACAGGCGGAAGGGCTGATTGGATTCCTCCTCTTCATTCCCTTTCCACCGCTGCAGGGGGAGAGCTCTATTCCGGGACATCGTATAATTTCTTGGGCAGTGAACCCATCATCTCTCGAAACTCTTCCTCCAGTCCCCTGAGGACAGAGTATGCCATCCCCTGGCTGAATGGTAAGAAGTGTGTACTGCTAGCCTCATGGGTGTGCCATGTCATTTTTCCTCTGGCTGTCCCCAAACCATGTGTGTGGGGGTTGGGGTGGGGATGGGGCACTGTGGCTCGTGTCAGATCCTAGGCAGTAGAAACTCTTTGGAACTGCTCAAGGCCCACACCGGAGTAGCTGTCTTGCGCTCTCTCTCTCTCTCTCTCTCTCTCTCTCTCTCTCTCTCTCTCTCTC
>CABHPH010138954.1:19638-34227 GCA_902168325.1 Peromyscus nudipes
CTCTCTCTCTCTCTCTCTCTCTCTCTCTCTCTCTCTCTCTCTCTCTCTGCTAACAACATTGTTTTAAATTTGCCTCTGTCACACCCCTACCCCCCCAAAAAAAATAATTGGGAGTCTTTAATAAAATGAAGCTGTGATGGGAAGTTGAGAAAGCAGACATAGGATTTGGGGTGTGGTGCAGTTGCCAGTGTGATCTGAAAGGTGGAGCCCCCGGGGTCTGGCCAGGTGGTATTTAGATGTTGTGTTACTGTCAGACAAGCATGTGTGCTGGCTGACTTTAGGGTGTGGATGATGGGGGCTGCTTGTGGGTCTTTTCTTGGGGATGCTGGCCAATGAGATCCTGGACTTTTTTGAAGCCCCTTGAACTGGAGTCAGACGCTGGGGTCTGAGATATGTATGAGACAGCCATTTCCTCCTTGGAGTAGGGCGTCCCCACGATTCAGTCTTGGTATCCCTCCAGTGGCTGACATTGGCTGCTCTGGCCCTTGTTCAAGTCAGCAGCTACTCTCGGCTCTGTAGACCAGCTGCCAGTAGGGAAGCCCCACCTGGCTTCCTCTGTAGCACAACCGGTGTACCTCGCTGAAGCTGAGGAGGGTGGCAGGCATCATCCAGGCCTAGAGTTTATGAGTGGGCGTGTACACACTATAGATGTCCTCAAAGGGAAGCCTCCAGTCCCAGAAGCTGCACTGGCCAGCCATGACACATGGGGGAGGGGGCAGGTAGCATGTGGCAAGGTAGCTTTGTATATGGGGATGATCCTGTGATGTCACTCCACAGAGCCTAGCTTCGTCTTTGCTGATGTGATCCAGAAAGGCCCAGATGGTGCAGAGGGTGACGATGACAGGGTCTACTTCTTCTTCACGGAGGTGTCTGTGGAGTACGAGTTCGTTTTCAAGTTAATGATCCCACGAGTCGCCAGGGTGTGCAAGGTGAATGCTTCCCCCCAGGCCCAGTTCCCACCCATAGTGCCAGCACAGATGCCACCATTCCAAGATTCCTATCTCTGGAATTGCAGGGTTATCCTTTGGATAGAAACCCCTTGTGATGCGGCTTAATGCACAACTGAGGCACAGTAAGAGACTAAACAGTGACTAGTGATTAAAGTGACGGAGGTGTGTGGATGGTTTCCTTCTTAAGATTCTAAGCAGGATTGGGACGATGGCATAGTGCTTAAAATTCTCGCCACAAAAGCAAAAGGACCCGAGTTCTGATCTCCAGAACCCATGTAAATTCTGGTTGGACCTGCTGTAATTCCAGCCTGGAGCAGGCCTGCTAGAGGGACTCCCCTCATCAGCAAGCTCTGAGTTTGATTTAGAGACCTTGTCTCAAATAGTAAGATAGAAGATTTCTGATATCAACCTCAGGCCTCCAAATGCACCCACACATGGACACCCATGTAGAGGCACACCACACATACATATACGTGAAAGGAAAAAAATGGCGGCGGGGGTGGGGGTGTGGGAGTAAAAGCGAGCATTAATACTTTCAGTGGGGACTAATCACGGGTAGTTGGAATTGCAGGAAACAAGACCACGAAGGGAGCCATTGTGTTTCTCCCCAGCCCTGAGTCATGTAGTTCATAACTGTCTCTCAGTTGTTGGCTTGCTGAAAATGAAAAAAAATCTAGAATTTTATCTAGAATTGGGCAGGCAGAGGGGAAGTGAAAAGGTCTCTCAGTGGTACATTCACATGTTCCCCCGAAGTGGTCTGCAGGGTCAGGGTCTGTGATAGGAAGGAGATCACCCATCACTTGCCTGACTCTTATGTGCTCCACCATGGGTCACAGCTCGGAAAGCTGCAGGAGCCAAAGCCAGTGGCATTTGCGTGACACTTGGGGTGACAGATGTCGTTGCTTTGGTGGTCATTGAATGTGTCAGTCTCTTCACACTCTGTGATCCCGGCCCACGTGGCAGTAGTACTGTGCTTACATAACTGTCGGCGGCAGACTTGGGCTGGCCTGGTGGGTGGGGGCGTATGGACTGGCTGCTGCCGTGGCTGGCCATCTGTGCTGCCCCACCACGAACTGTCTCTGGCATTTCAGGGGGACCAGGGCGGCCTTCGGACTTTGCAAAAGAAGTGGACCTCCTTCCTAAAGGCCAGGCTGATCTGCTCCAGGCCAGACAGCGGCCTGGTCTTCAACATACTGCAGGATGTCTTCGTGCTGCGGGCCCCAGACCTCAAGCAGCCTGTGTTCTACGCAGTCTTCACCCCACAGTTGTGAGTCAGTTCCCTCGGCAGTTGGGGCCTGCCCACCCTGATGCCCTGCTGCCCTCCTGACGCTCATGGTTTCCCCTCCACAGGAACAATGTGGGTCTGTCAGCAGTTTGTGCCTATACCCTGGCCACGGTGGAGGCAGTCTTCTCCCGTGGAAAATACATGCAGAGTGCCACGGTGGAGCAATCTCACACCAAGTGGGTGCGCTACAATGGCCCAGTGCCCACTCCCCGGCCTGGAGCGGTAAGCTGGGTCCCGGGCTCCAGGGAGGGCTTATCTTCCCTTTGGGTCTCAGGCCCCAAGCATGAGACCACACAGATCCCACAGCCTCCTTGCAGCAGGTTGCACAGCAGCAGGAGTCTCTGCCCTGGGCTGAGTGACTGCTGGACCTGGGGGTGAAGAGCGAAGTTTGTTCCTTTTCTGATCTCTTCTACACGTTGGGTCAAGGTCTCACCACATGCTGCCCACATGAGAGAGTGTCCCACTGGCCTGGGCTCTTTGGAGAAACTGACATTGCACAGTGGCAGGCTCGCTCCATTTCCCGTTTCCTGCAAAGAAACCTCGTTGGTCAGCAAAGCCTAGACTGTCTCCTGAGGCAGCCTGTCCATTAGACAATGGGAGTCACGTTCTGTCCTCCTAAATATAGTAAATTTAAAAAGTAAAGGAAATTCTAGGGTTCCCTGCACATTGTCGCCATGTGGTGAATGGGTGTGTGGAGGTGGCTTTTGGAGTGTCCTATCTGGCTCTTGAAGCTTTCCCCAGGAGCAGCTTCTCTGTGGGTGTCTGGCCTGGACACCCTGGTTATTCTTGTGTGCATGCATGCTGTGTTCAGTGAAACATGGCTAGGGAGTGGGGACCAAAAAAAGTCTTTCCAGCCTTTTTTTCTTTTGTATGCTTCTCAGAATTTGGTTCTGTGTGTGTGTGTGTGTGTGTGTGTGTGTGTGTGTGTGTGTGTGTGTGTGTGTATCTGTGTCTGTATGTCTGTGTGTGTGTGTATCTGTGTCTGTGTGTGTGTATGTGTGTATGTGTGTTAAGCAGTATTTAGCATGCTTTCTTCTGGTAGGAAAGCTATGAAATGAGTGTTTTTTAACTTGAGAAGTTTGCTAAGTGTTTTCATTGACACGTAATTCCTCTACTGATACTAAGACAATTATGTCATGTGGCTGTGCTTTAAAACCACAGCTCCTGTCCCTGGGGAGGTCACCTCAGCCCCATTCATCTTTGGAGAAGTATGACGGTGGCCTTCCAGGGCTACTAATGTGGCTTCTCAAACTCTGTGCTCAGTTGAAGCCAAGTGGGCGTGTTACCACAGTGCTTTTGCCCCACAGTGCATCGGCAGTGAGGCTCGGGCAGCCAACTACACCAGCTCTTTGAATCTCCCAGACAAAACGCTGCAGTTTGTAAAAGACCACCCTTTGATGGACGACTCGGTGACCCCGATAGACAACAGGCCCAAGCTAATAAAAAAGGATGTAAACTACACCCAGATAGTGGTAGACAGGACTCAGGCCCTGGATGGGACCTTCTACGATGTCATGTTTATCAGCACAGGTGGGTTCCTTGGTAAGACTGGGAAATTCACTTAGTCATTTGTGGGCAGATGTGGTATCTCTTTGTGACAGCACGAGAGGATTTCTAAGATATCACTGCACCTGGGATTCTGAGTCTCTCTATCAGCAGGTACCTGAGGCGCTTGTTATGTTTGCAAGTGCTGGCCTGCACCTGGGTTGGAGTGGAACAAAGTGGTTCCTGTTGTCACAGGACCAGTGGGACTGGCCTGGTCTATCCTAATTGGTAGTGGAGACCCTGCCCCCTTCTAGGAGGAACCAGGCTCCATCCCACCCTGATCAGCCTTAGGAGGGAGGCTCAACTCCCAGGACAAGTCTTCTGGTGGAGAGTTGGAGCTTGGCAGCTGGCAGCGCCCCAGGGGCCACCCTTAGAGCTTCCCAGATAACTTGAGCATTTTGCTGTCACCTGCCTGTCTGGGCCCCTAACCTCACCTGGAGGGCCAGTGGAGTGTAACAGCTGCCTTACAGTGAATGTGACTCAGCTGTCAGGATGTGACCTTGTTGGTGAAGGTCATTGGAATCCACCTTGGGGCAGGGGTGATGCTTTATGAGAAAACTGGGGTTCTTGTAACTTGAGCTCCTAATTCTTTATTTTCCAAGTGCTGCTCTCCACTTGTAAAGCAAGGGTGTTCTCTTCTGAGCACCTCGTTGAGGGAATGACTTGAGTATGCACAAGTCTGAGTGGTGGCCATCAAGGTTGGAGTCTCCTAGTTTCACCCTGACCGAAAGCAACTTCAAGGCAGAGCGTTTCTTTTGCTTACACTGTAGGTCATAGTCCGTCATTTCAGGGAAGTCAGACGGGAACTTCAGCAGCTGGTCACATCACATTTATAGTCACGAGCACAGAGAAGTGAATGTACCCATGCTGCCTGCTTGCTGGCTTGCCTATGCTCAGCTAGTTAGCTTTCTTCACTTACGTAGTCCAGGACTACCTGTCCTGGGGGTGGTGCCATCCTCAGTGGGTTAGGTCTTCCCATGTCAGTCAACAATCAAGACAGCCCTCCACAGACATGGCTACAGGCCAGACTGATCTAGGCAATGCCTCTGCCGAGGCCCTTTCCAGGTGATTCTAGGTTGCAGTAAGTTGACACTTAGAACTAACCAGCCTGACATCCTTGGCATTTCCCTCCTTGCAGACCGGGGAGCTCTGCATAAAGCTGTTATCCTTGGGAAAGAGGTGCACGTGGTTGAGGAGACCCAGCTCTTCCAGGACTCTGAGCCGGTCCAAACTCTGCTGCTGTCATCAAAGAGGGTAATGTAGTCTGTGGGCAGGCCCGGGTGGTTATCTGGCTTGGTAGCTTCTCCATGCTTAGGACTTGCTAGGATGGTTTCTCAAGGTTTGGCAGCCTGTGGCCCGGATGAGCGGGCCTTTGGACTCTCCCAGCATTCTCCCATAGGATCTATAGCTTGAGTCGGCGGCATGGCAGAGTCAAGGGGGCTGAATATAATTAGGCCATTAGAGCAGGTGGCTGGCACTTTTGGGTAGTCACTAAGCTAGGGAAATAGGTCCTTGTGGCTCAAGCCTGAGAGAATGTAGACTGTGCTGGTGGGGCATGATACTTTGGCTAATTTGTGACAGGTCACCCTACAGAGCTCCCGCCACATCAGTACTGTGCTTCTGGGAGCTTTGCAGGCCAGAGCCTCAGTCCCAGGTGCTCAGCTTTGTACTATGGTTCCCATAAGCCATGGAAACACATAGATGACCAAATTGGTCTGTGGAAGCCAAGCTATGCATTGCCTAAAGTTTTCATAGATCACAAAATACTAAGTTTAAAATGTATTTTCAGGCAATTAAAAATGTAAAGCTCCACCGGGTATGGTAGTGCACGCCTTTAATCCCAGCACTCTGGAGGCACACACGCAGGCAGATCTCTGTGAATTCAAGGCCAGCCTGGTATTCATAGTATGCTCCAAGACAGCCAGGGCTATGTAGAGAGATCCTGTCTCAAAAATAAATAATTTTTAGAGCCCCCGAGAGGGGTGTGGTACTTCACACCTGTAGTCCCAGGCCTTGGGAGGTAGAGGCAGGAGGATCAGGAATTCAAGGCTAGCCTTAGCCACATAGCAAAGCCAAGGCTGACGTGAGCCGAGTGAGACCGCACTGCAAAAATAAAAAAAGAGGTGTAAAGTGCTTTAGCTGGTGGACTGTATAGAAATGGCCTGGGTACTGGATTTAGTCCACTGGCTGGGACTTGCTGTTCCTGGTCCACTGGCCTTGGGAAGAGGTGGCCACCACATTTTACAGCTAGGACAGGGCAGTGAGGTGGAGAACGTGAGCTGTGCCCGGATCTCGGCTGTGCTGCATGTTGTCATGTGATCCTGGGTGTCCTTGTATGCTCCTCATAAGGTGATCTCTGTGTGTGTCTGGAAGCTTTTTGTTAATGTAACTGTTTTGAGGACATGTGAGCCTAAGTGCTGAGGACTGGGTTTGAGCAGCACAGGGCCCAGGGAAGAGCGGGAGCAGGAGCAGCACCTCCCTACTGACAGACGCCACCTGCCCTGCTTCATGCCTGCTGGCCAAGGTGCTCGTCTCTCCTTGCCAGGACTCAGGTGAGACCCACTGAGAGATAGGTTCAGGTGCCTACACCCTTGTTTTTGATGCCTGGCTCTGTGACAGTGCTGGACGCTGTGGTCTGGTGTTGCCTTTCCCTGTGGACTGCACATCTGTGGGCTCCAGGTTTGTGATTCAGTCTGCTTTAGGGAGCTACCCACCGCAGATACCAAGGGACCATCAGTCTCTTACCTGTGTGCTGGACTTCTGCCCACACCAGGTGGCCGCTGGACCTGGCCTGCAGCCAGTGACATGACATGTCCTTGTCCTGGAATCCAGTGTCTGGCAGGTACTGCTCTTTGTAGCTGTGCTCAAGCACCATGGCTGATTTTTGTGGCTCTTCCCTCACAAATATAGGCAAGCAGAAAGCACATGATGGTGTCTCTTGCTGGGTGAAATTTGCTGGCTTTCTGTTCTTTGTACCGCCGTGTTGATAGGTGTGGTTGCACTGGCACGATGGGTTCAGAGATGAATGATAAAGACGCGTCCTTATCACAGGTGCCTACTTTCTGGCACGCGACAGGACTGGCATTTGAAGGCTGTGCCCTTTGGCTCCTAGCTGGAGTGCTCTGTCATCTACAGTGAATCCAGGAGAGCAGTGGGGGTGTCAAGTTGGGAGTGGGAGGCAGCCGAAGAGGACTGTTCTGAGTTTCCTCAAGACACAAATGGAAGTCTCTTCCCCCCAGGTAGGGCACCATGGACAGACCAGTCTAGCTCAGTGAACCAGTTACTTATAGGGTATGAATGAGGGATTATTTACAGGAGCGTGGGACTCAGGCAGCTGAGCCAGCAAACAGCCCACTAAGTGGCACTCACAAAAGCTGCATCCGGGGAGCTCCCGCACAGCTAGCAGGCAGCTCAGCGGCGCTCACCAGAGTTATAGAGTTATAAAGTGCTTATAGAACCTTGGGGAAGCAGGGGTTTGCGATTCTTAGAACTTTTTCTTCAGTTTCCTTTAGTTTCTGAGTCTTGTGAGCCACCCTCTACCCTCTAGGAGAGAGTGTTTCAGTCCGGGGAAATGGGTGTAGAATTGCTGGTGCAGAAATATAACGCACTCAGCTCGAGGTCCAGCCCCAGATATGGAACGGTGGCGTCAGATCCCAGGCCCTGCGGATCCTCAGGTGACGTTTGCGTCCTCCTGGGACACAGTACACCTGCCTATGTTTTCATACAAGATTTCTATCTTAGTTTGCTTTTCTCTTGCTGTGATAATCGACTCTGACCAAAAGCAAGTTGGGGAGGAAAAGGTTTCTTTCAGCTTACCCTTCCAGGTCCCTCATTGAGGGAAGCCAGGACGGGAACTGGAGGCAGGAACTGAAGCACCAACCATGGAGGAGACTGTGTACTGGCTTGCGCTCTGGCTTCTGCTTAGCCACTATCTTATAAAGCCCAGGACTACCTGCCCAAGGGTGGCATCACCTGGAGCAGGCTGAACCCGCCTACATTTAATTAGCAAATAAGAAAATGGCCCACAGACATGTCCACAGGCCAATCTGATGTAGGCAATTTCTCAGCTGCAGTTCCCTCCTCCCAGGTGTGTTAAGTTGACAATAAAACTAATCAGGACACTGTCGGTTAGGTCTTGGTGGTCACGCCTTGTGGCCTATTCTGAGCCAGGGAGCCCTGCCCTCTGTGCAGTACTTGAATGCACTCTGCCTTCCCCAGAGTTGGTAGAGAAGCTAGCAGCCCCGCCAGTGCCTTAGTCCCCCTTACACCTGCTCTTTGTCTCCATCCACAGGGGAGGAGGTTTGTCTATGCTGGTTCCAATTCAGGAGTGGTCCAGGCTCCCCTGGCCTTCTGTGGAAAGCACGGTAGCTGTGAGGATTGCGTGCTGGCACGGGACCCCTACTGCGCCTGGAGCCCAGCCGCCAAGGCCTGTGTTACCGTGCACCAGGCAGTGGGCTCCAGCAGGTATGAGTACGGATGGGACTGTGTGTATGTGCCCCGTGCACAAGCTGGTGAGTCATGTGTGCCTGTTGTCTTCCAGGGGCTGGATTCAGGAGATGAGTGGCGACACATCCTCGTGCCTGGGTGAGTGGATCTCCTTTGCTTTCCTGCTCAGGATGGCCAAGTTCCTGGTGTTTCCTTTCTCCTCTCTGAACAGAGGTCAAGTGGCATGCAGCAGACCTGGGACCTACCTTGCGGTGGACCTGTGATCTTCCTCTGTCCCTTTGATAACAGAAAGAGTGCTCAAAGCCACACAGGGTGTATCGGGTCGCTGGAAAGCATGCCCTGTCCCGCACGAAGCTCTTCTGTTCTGCCCAGCTGGGCTCCTTAAACAAAACCCGAGTTTGTTAAGAATGAGAAGGAAGGAGCCCTTGGGTATGGCCGAGCAGCCCAAATCTGAAAACAGTGATTCAGGAACATCTTGGTGCAGTGTCATGCTTCAAGGAGAAAATCTTACACTAGAAGAGGTAGTTTCATGCGTAAAGTATCATTAAAAGTATTTTAAGGCTCAGTTTGTAGATGGCTCAGTTTGTAGGACCTGACTTTGCTCCCCAGAACTCATGTAAAACAGCTGGACATGGTGACATGCTTGTGATCCCAGCCCTAAGAAGGGCAAGACAGGTGGATCCCTGGAACTTGCTGACCTCAGACAGCCTAGGCGACGTAGCAAGTACCAGACAAATGAGACACCCTGTCTCAAAAAAAAAAAAAAAGGTAACTGTCACCTGAGGAATGAATGACACTCGGTGGATTTCTGGCCTCTCTATATGAGCACACACTCGCACACAGAAAACTGTATAAAATTCCCTTCATGCTCTCTGTGTCAGGTGTCATTAAAGCACAAATGAAATTTTATCTTTAGGTTTTGGTCCCCTTCCAAAGATAGCTGTCTCATTTTATATATGCAAATATCCCCAACCCCCAACCTTTTTCCATCTCTGGTATTTCAGACAAAAGACACCGCTATAGTTTTGGTCCTTGGGGGGTCCTGCTGCTGATGGCTGGACCAGAGGTAGACATAGAATCTCGCCAGGGTTCTAGTCTGCCTTCCCAGCGCAGAAGGGCAGATGGGCCCCAGCCCTGTGCCCTCTTCTCTCACCAGCCATGGTGGAGTAGGACACATGTAAGAAGAGGGCCCCTGGTTGCTAGCTGCCCTGCCTCCGCCGTTAGCAGAACATTTGGCAGCTGACCCTGGGTGCCGCGGCAGGTGGAGGAGCTGACCAGTGCACAGCCCTCCAGCCTGCTGAGTTTTCTCCAGGCACAGGGTGAGGACAAGACTTCTCAGAACTGTTACCGAATTCTTCATTTCTGGGGGCTGCTGACGGGTCACGGATGCCTTTATCTTGGTCCTGAAGATTCCATCTGGCTCCAGTGGGTGAAACTCTCGTGTCGTCCTATGGGTATTAACCTATTTTTGAAAGCAATTGCGTAATCAGACGGAGTTGTTGATGCTGAGCACATTTATTTTGATGTTCCAGATAAGAGTAAAGAAAGTTCCCATCAGCACTCTCTCAAGCACGGTGGCACAGCAGAACTCAAATGCTTCCAAAAATCCAACCTGGCCCGGGTGGTGTGGAAGTTCCAGAACGGCGAGTTGAAGGCTGTGAGTCCCAAGTATGGCTTTGTGGGCAGGAAGCACCTGCTCATCTTCAACCTGTCGGAGGGAGACAGTGGTGTGTACCAGTGCCTGTCGGAGGAAAGGGTGAAGAATAAGACAGTCTCCCAGCTGCTTGCCAAGCACGTCCTGGAAGTGAAGGTGGTACTTCAGACCCCCACATCACCTGCCTCCCAGGCTGCTCAGACAGAAGGTAGTAGGATCACTTCCAAAATGCCAGTGGCATCTACCCAGGGGTCCTCTCCCCCTACCCCGGCTCTGTGGGCAACCTCCCCCAGGGCCGCTACCCTACCTCCCAAGTCCTCCTCCACCGGCACATCCTGTGAACCAAAGATGGTCATCAACACGGTCCCCCAGCTTCACTCAGAGAAGACGGTGTATCTCAAGTCCAGTGACAACCGCCTGCTCATGTCTCTCCTACTCTTCATCTTCATCCTCTTCCTCTGCCTCTTTTCCTACAACTGCTACAAGGGCTACCTGCCCGGACAGTGCTTAAAATTCCGCTCAGCCCTGCTGCTTGGGAAGAAGAAGCCCAAGTCAGACTTCTCTGATCTGGAGCAGAGTGTGAAGGAGACGCTGGTGGAGCCTGGGAGCTTCTCACAACAGAATGGCGACCAGCCCAAGCCAGCCCTGGACACCGGCTATGAAACCGAGCAGGACACCATCACCAGCAAAGTGCCCACAGATCGCGAGGACTCCCAACGGATCGATGAACTCTCTGCCAGGGACAAACCGTTTGATGTCAAGTGTGAACTGAAGTTTGCAGATTCGGATGCTGACGGGGACTGAGGACAGTGTGTCCCAGCCCGTATCCCGCAGTCTTCGTGGAGAGTGTTGTGTTGAGCCCGTTCAGTAGCCGAGTCTTGTCATCGTGCGCCAGCCTCAGTCCTTTGTCTCTTTTCTCTTGGGTTGAGTCTGTGACTTGTCCCTCTTTGTCCTTTGGGAAACAAATATCTATTCCAGTCTCAAGTCCTGCAGTCGTCGGAGCGCTTATTTAAGATGTACCTGAGCCCTTTGTGTCCTGGGGGAGAGATGGCCACCTCTGTGGGCTGAGAAGAATGACCCTTCCTCTTCCCCTTCTCATAGCAGCCACTAAAAGATAATTTAATTCCAGATTGGAAATGACCTTTTAGTTTATCAGATTGGTAACGTATCACCTGCTGTCCAGATGGGCACGGACTCTTTCTTTCACGTAATTATTTTTTTAGAATTTTTGCTCTGGTTATGTTGATGTCTTAGGCCATTTTCTTTTTTTAATTACCGAAGGAGATGTTTTAATATTCATGAGAAGATGAACATTTTCTAGATTTTTGTTATATATTGAGATAAAATATGGCTTATGTCGCTTAAGATTCTCAGGGATAGACTTATTTTTGCTAAATGCATTTTTTTCCTGCTGTTAGGAATGTAGGCCTAAAACTGTCTCTTGAACTCACTCACCCTTTTATTTTGGTGGGTTTTGTTGTTGTTGTTTTTGTCTTTTAATCTTACTCATTTTGAAGGAAGTACCGGTTCCCAAGATTTTCTTTCTGTGCTTTTTTTTTTTCTTTTTCCTGCCATACATCTACAAGGTGGGTTTCGAGTGAGGGCAGGTAGCCCAGTGGCTCTGGGTGGCAGCTGAGCTGGTCCTGTGAGGGGAGGAGGCTTTATACCCCGATGGCCCTGCTGCTTCTTGGAACCTGCTGCCCTAAGGGATGGCTCCTTCATGAGGACAGCTTTGGTTCTTGATCACTTCCTGTCTCTCCTTGATTCCATCTCACATCACTGCCCTCGGACTTCCGCCTTGATTGTCCACGCAAGACAGAAATGGGTTGTGTAGTTGGGCTCCCAGCCTCAGGACAGTGACCACAAACGTCCCGTGTGGGCGGCCGCTGCTGCAGCCTGACTTCTGCCGGTGTCTTTCGGGATGTTAATGGGTGGTACGATTCTAACGTTTGTTTCTCGCTTATCGTGTGTGGAACACTCATTCCATGTAGAGAGTGATGAACTCTGGATTCCCTGTGCTGTGTAGACACCCATCTTCAGCATGACATGATCTCACCATTCGGTGTAAACATTTGTGTTTATAAGATTTACTTTGTTTTTATTTTTCTACTTTGAAATGTATACATTTGAAAAGTACCCAAATAAACCAGAAGCTTTATCATTGACTGGGCCGGCCTTTCCTTAGTGGAGGCTATGCGGGCCTCCTGTCCCTGGCTGACGGCCCTGGGTGGGGGTCGGCCCTGGGTGCTTTTCTTTTCTCACCCCATGTGTCTCTTTGCTTCACCTTCTCCAGCATGGGACTTGTTCTGATGACTTCTTCCTCAGTACTTTCTTTTCTGTCCTCTGTCTCACAGCCTCATCTTCTAAGTCCTTCCCTCCTGGCTCCTCCTCTCTATCCTGTCTGGGCCCTGACTCGTCTTCTCACAGAAGCCCTTGGCCAGCCTTGGCCTCGGGGCCCAACAGTCGTAAGCGGGTTACCTTGCTGCCACCCTTCCTGAGTGACCAGGCACAGCAGGTGCAGGCGCTGGGGACCTTCTACCTCTTCTGCCAGGCCACAGGTGAGTTGAGGGCCTGAGTGTCCATGGCTGTCCCCTTACTGCTCGCTGCTTCCCTGGCCCCTGCTGGGGTTCAGCCATCTGCGCTTTCAGCCCCGTGGATCCTGAGATGAACTGTCTACAGTGTGACGCTGTTGCTAGGCTGCAGCAGGGGTCATCCAGCTTTCTGCCATAAAGATACAGGTGTGAGATCTTTGGGGCTTATAGGCTGCTAGCCATAGAAGCAGCTGTAGGCGTGGCGTGGGCACTGTTGTGTATCAGAAAACTGGACCTATGGGACAGCCAAGAGCCAGATGTGGCCTACAGGCCCAGGTTTGCTAACCTGGGTTATGGAGGGAATTCAAGGTCAGCCTGGGCAACTCAGTGAGACCCTGTCTCGGAATTTTAAAATAGGAATAGGGAATAGAATGGTAGAATGTATGACTAGCATGTGCGGGGTCCCAGTAGTGGCATAAATAAGTAAATATATACATAAGGCATAAAAACTATAAGGTGAGGGTATTTCCCTGTGCTGGAGAATACTGCACAGGGACATCATGTACTCTTGAAAGATGGTAGTTTAGCAAAACCATGCTTTAGCTCAGGAACATACAAAATCCATGTCTCTACCTATGGGCTTTGGTCGTTGTACAGAGGCAAGGAATGGAGTTGATTGCAAGGAAAAGCAAATCTGGTTTATCTTTAAATTGCTTTTTAATGATCAAAGCTATGGAGAACTTGAAAGTGCTGCTTGTGTTGTTAAATTAGCTCTAAGATCCTGGGGCCTGTGTCCTCTGCTGTGAATGCAACATGCCACGGGCATGTGGCCCACGGGCATGTGGCCCCATAGAGGCTGTAGGGGGTAGACAGAAGTTGCTGTTAGACCTGAGTGCTGTGATACTATCAGTGGCGATGTGCCTATTTGAGTTGGGGTCTTACTCTGACTGCCCAGGCTGCCCCTGGACTCCGGGCACCCATAATGCCCCTGCTCCTGCCTCCCAAATCACTGGGTTTCCTGGTGAATGCCACCATGCCCTGCTCTTGTGCTTGGTGTTGTGGACCCAGCCTTCATATAGACAACTGCTTGTTCTTCAGTCAGATAGTTTAAGATAATCATTTATTGATGTGTGTGTGTGTGTGTGTGTATGTGTGTGTGTGTGTGTGTGTATGATTGAGTGCATGAAGGAGCCAGAAGATATGCCATGGAGCCAGTCATGTATGGTTGTACGTCACCTGATGTGTGTGCTGGGGACTGAATTTGGGTCCTTTGCAAGAGCAGCAAGTGCTCTTAATTGTTGAGCCATTTCTCCAGCCTTTAGACAGCAGTGTAGCTCTTCATGGGCACTCACAAGGGAGCTGGAGAAGCTCAGGGGTGGGTTTGTCCAAAGTGTCCAAAGGACCCAGAGCCTCGTTACTAGAAAACAGGCAGCCGGTGGCCAAAAGCCATTACATTTTGGAGATGTTCTCAGGTACCTGTTACTATTAGCAAGGTTTTCACTGGCACAGGTCTCTGGGCTTGAGAGAGAGTGAATGACTGGGGCCTTGAGGAAGATAGACTTCACTGGTAAATGCACAGAAACTACACCAGGCATTTAACACAGGGAATCTGAAGCAGGGAGTTGTTTACTAAGGTGTTGATGGGAAGGCTAGGAGTGAGACAGGCAGGTAGGATTCTCCAGAGACAGAACTGTAGGAAGCCACCAGCCCGGATAGCAGGGCAGTGAAACTGTGTAAACTCACATTGCCAGGCCTCTGTGTTGGTGAATTTTTCATCGGAAAGGCTGATCAGCTTTGTCCTGCCAGCTGCTTCCCAAATAACCACACAGAGACTTAATATTAATTATAAATGCTTGGCCAATAGCTTAGGCTTGTTTTTAGCTAGCTCTTATAACTTAAATTAACCCATTTCTATTAATCTTATGTGCTGCCCCAAGGCTTGTTAACCTCATCTACGTACTTCCCATCCTGCTCACTCTGCATCTCATGCTGTCTCCTTTCAACCCCCCAAGACTCTGCCCCTCTTCTTCCCAATGTTCTCTCTGCCCCCAAAATCCTGCCTAACCATTGGCCAATCCACTTTTTATTAGCAATGAGAGCAACACATTTTTACAGTGTACAGAAGGATTATTTTATAGCACCTCTGAGACTGGGCCTGCACAACCTGCATCTACCCCT
>CABHPH010138955.1:1242-17065 GCA_902168325.1 Peromyscus nudipes
AATGAGTTATTCCCACCATTAGGGAAAAACAGAAAACATTTCCCATGAAGGGATCTTTAATATTGAGTTATTCCCGCTCTGAGGGAAAAATAAACATTTAAACCAAAGTTAAGCAAACAGACAACAAAATTCTAAGCTCTGGGCTTGCTCTAGTCCAAGCTGCAGCAGAGAGCCCATCTGTCAATTCTTTGTGATTCAGATGCTGCCCCTCTGTGCTGATGGACAGATCTGTGAAAGAGCTGATAGACAGAAAGAGCTCTGAGTTTCAGCTATCCTAAAATTTTTATATCGGGAGCAGCCTTTTTTTCTTCTTCTATTTTTTACTGGGAAGAGACGTTTTTCTTTGCTTTATTTTCCATTTATGGGGCCTTTTAAATTTTAGGCCTTGATTCAACATTCTTCCCCTTTTTACTGGAAAAATCCCTTTTCTTCATTAAGCATTTCTCCCTTTTCCATCAGGAAATTTTCTTTTATTTCCCTTCCCTCTTCTCTATCAGGAAGATTTCCTTTTTTAATTCCTTTCTTTCCCTTTTCTCTCCTGAGAAAGGTCTTTTTCCTTGATTTACTTCCTGTCTCAGGAGCCATTCTATTTCTATCACTAAAAATTGTGCAGTTATTACTTTTTCTTTTGACAAGCATTTTAGCAACTTTACATTTTGTTATTCCTGAGATGGGGAGTTTAAATTCCCCATGACCCTGCTGATCCTAGAGTCCTCTTACCCTGAGAGCATTTTCTTCCAGTTCTTTTTTTTTTTTTTTTTTTGGTTTTTTCGAGACAGGGTTTCTCTGTGTAGCTTTGCGCCTTTCCTGGAACTCACTTGGTAGCCCAGGCTGGCCTCGAACTCACAGAGATCCGCCTGGCTCTGCCTCCCAAGTGCTGGGATTAAAGGCATGCGCCACCACCGCCCGACTTCCTTCCAGTTCTTAAGATGGCCGGCTCCTCTGTCCTTCTTCAAGCCACACGTTGGGGGTCAGCTGTCGAGGTGTGGGTGTGTGGGTTCATGTAGATCCATTGAATGAAAGCTCAGAGGCACCTTAAGAATGAGTCTAGCTTTTTGCTGCTGCAGGGGAATCCGGTCTCTAAGGACTGAAGCACTTTCCCTTCACCCAGGGCATTTTTATTTTTCTCTGTATTTACAGTTTAGCCAGTTCATTTCCATATGCTCAAAACAACCCGAATGAAGCCTCTAAAAATATAATGCCAAGTGCAAGTTTCTGGATTCATCAGGTACCACAGTTTCCCAGGTTTCCTGAACCAAGTTTTTGCATAGGCTTGTATCCTTGAGAGACTCTCAAACAAGATTCACATAAAGGGCAACAAGAAAAACAAAAAGTAACTGAAAATCGAAAGATGGATTAGGGCTAGGTGCTATTCTGTGGGGGCAGGCCAGGTGTAGCCCAGAGGGAATGCTGCCACAGTTGTTTATTTTTATTATTATTATTATTATTATTATTATTATTATTATTATTATTATTATTTCTTTTGCTGTTGCTTTTACATTTATTTTTATTTTATGTGTATGTGTGTTTTGCCTGTTTATGTGACAAGGTGTGTGCCTAGTGCTTGTGGAGGTCAGAAGAGGGCATCAGATCTGATAAGTATTATGAAAAATCCCCTGGCTAGTGAGTAACTCTGTGATGCAATAAGCCAATTCGAGCTGAATTTAAAGTCCGGATTTAATGAGCAAGCATCCCTGGGTGATCTCAGGGGAAGAGGAGAAACCACATGGAAAGTCTATGGACCAGACCTTAGATACCCTGTAGGCACATCTTGGAGAGTTCTGGGGGAGGAGCTCCTGCTTGGTGGGCTTTCTATGGGAGGGTCTGGAATGGGAAGAGTGGGGCTGAGTTCCCAGCCAGACATCTGGGCAGGACTTGGAAAGAGGCCCGAGCTTGAGATTTCCAACATCCCAACCTTTTTGGGTATATATAGGCCCTGGTTAAGCATGGCTACTTCCTGCTGGCAAGGGACAATGGGAGTTGGTGGGCTCATGCTCACTGGGAGGTGTGGGTGAAGAAGTATTCAGTTAACAGCCATCCTGGAGACCTCAGGTATCTGTTCCTTGAGGAAGTAGAGGAGGCAAGTTGCTAGGAAAAAAATCCCAAATTATTAACATCAGCTCTATGTATGGGGCTAGCCATGGGAAGAGTGATGATTGGTTGTACAAAAGAGACAAAGATGAATAAGCCAGACTCAAAAGCAGATATGCTCTTGAGTCTGGAGAGGTGTACCAACACTGATGTCCCAGGAGCTTAGGGGGATGGCACGCCAAATCAGGGATAATGTGTTTCGGGAGTACCTGAGCCATCACATCTGCTGTTTTCCTGGAGGTGGGGAGTGCTTCCATCCATCTGTAAAGGTGTCAGTAAGAGTTAAGAGATAACAGAGCTTTTTATGAGTGGGCATGTGGGTGAAGTCAACCTGCCAGTACTCACCCAGCTGGTGTCCTTAAAGCTGGTGCAGGGGCTGATGTACTGGAGGGCACCCTGTGGGTTGGTCTTGGCACAAGTCTGGCAGGAGGAGAGGACCTGTAAAATATGGGCTTGAATATGGGTGGGGTCAAAGAGGGGGCTGTAGAGACTGCAGGAACCAGCAGGTGTCTGTAAGACAGCTGGAACAGATCTTCATCTTGGTTGACTGCCTCTGTGCAGTCCTAAAAGCTGGGGCCAGTAAAATCCACAGAAATTTAAGAGCTTCTGAAAACTGTTGATAGTCAGTGCTCTATTAGTTTGCTAAAACTCTAAATCTCTGAAGTTACATCTGAAACCTGTTTATCCAGTGCTGTGAAGCCTGTGAACGAGGAAAACCTGTCTGTATTTTTAACAGGAAACTTAACTAATGAATTAATGAGCTACCAAGGTGGTTGTAGCCTTGGAGGGTTGAGGGAGGGAGAGCTGTTAAACTGGAAAGGCTATCGGTAACCTAGCCATCAAATGCCATCAGATCTGAGCAGGACAAATATAAGCAGAAGAGAGACAGCTTTCCAGTTACCTAGGCAACTATCCAGGTTTCTCTGTGGTTGTTGGGAACAAGAGTCCCGAAGGCAGTGCCAGTCTTCGGCTGCCAAGTCCAGAAGATCTGACAGACTCCTCTGTGGGGTAGGAATTTGGGGAGAGTGACATACCTTGTCTTGGAAAAGCAGGGAAAGTAATCACCCAGTGTCCTACTTGTGTTCATAATCCAGACAGGGTCCTGGCATCAGTTAAGATGCAAAGCAGTTTCCCACTCCATGTCTGGCTTTGCTGCATTAAAAGCAGGTGGAAGTTCTTCTGTTTTCCTTGGAGGAGATACAGGATGCTGCCTATCATGAGAAGCTTTTTTATTGAAATGCCATATTCTCAGATCTCTGAAGTGTTTAAGGATTAGGGGAACATTATCTGTTAGGTATATCTAAACTGGACAAATATGTTGTTTAGGCTTAACTTTGAGAATATATAATCTGTGGAAGGTAAAACCAAATTTTAACATTGTAAACAATTTAGTATTTTAAAAATCAATACCGAGGGGTTTACTCTTAGGTTACAAAATCTGGCTGCCAGCAAGATACATCCCTGTACATGAATGTATGGTGGTGCAGCATTAATACCTTGTTAAACCAGCATTATTTTAAATCCTATATTCTATAAACCTTGTTTTTAGAACAGGACAGGAATTATCATATAGCTAAAATATATTGGAGACTTAATGTCTTCTTGGTGGGGCCACTCCATGTGGTCACCCTTACTCAAGATGGTGGTGAAGTCATATGGCCTCCTACTTTTCAACCTTACTCAAAATGGTAGCTGCCCACATGTTGTACTTAGTTAAAATTGTGGCAGACCATGTGTTATTTCCCAGAACAATTCCAATTTGGAATTACAAGGCTTTTTTTGGGGGGTGGGAGTGGTGGTGGTGGTGGTGGTTTCAAGACAGGGTTTTTCTGTGTAGTTTTGATGCCTGTCCTGGATCTTGCTCTGTAGATCAGGCTGGCCTCGAACTCACAGGGATCCACCTGCCTGTGCCTCCCGAGTGCTGGGATTGAAGGCGTGCACCACCGCCGCCCGGCAGAATTACAAGTTTTAAGTTAAGTTTTTGTCATAGATTTTTTTTAAAGATTTACTTATTTATTATGTATACAGCATGTATGACCAGAAGAGGGCACCAGATCTCATTACAGATGGCTGTGAGCCACCATGTGGTTGCTGGGAATTGAACTCAGGACCTCTGGAAGAGCAGTCAGTGCTCTTAACCTCTAAGCCATTTCTCCAGCCCTGTCATAGATTTTTTTAACCGTATCCAGTCTTCCCAGCTGTTTCTTGGTTTAATAAGGTAGAATAAGATCCCCCAGGACTGGAGCTAAAGCAGTGGTGAGCTACCAGGTGGGTGCTGGGAACTGAACCCTGGTGCTCTGGAAGATCAATCAGTGCTCTTAATCACTGAGCTACCTCTCTAGCCTCTCGTTCTTGTTTTGAGACAGAGTTTTATTCTATAGCACAGGCTGGTATGGAACTCAACCTGTAGTCCAGGATAGTATCAAATGCACATTGAGTCTCCTGCCTCGGACTCCTGATGAGTGCTGAGACGACAGGTGTGTATCACACTACTCCTAACAGCCACTTCACTTCAGATGCTGGTTTATTTTCTCAGGTATTTCTTACAGTAATAGAGAGCTAAACACACTTAACATAATCATGTTCTATGTGCATTATACCAGACAAATCACATCACTAAAGCTAATTTCCTCTGTCTCTCTTTACTTATTTCTTTTTAAAAGTGTTTTTCTAATTATGTGTATGTGAGTATGTCTGTGCACAGGAGTGCAGGTGCTCACATTGTTGAACCCTCTCGAGCTGGAGTTATAGGCAGTTGTGAGCTGTCAAGTATGGGTGCTAGGACCTGAACTTGGGTTCTCTGCAAGAGCAGCAAGTGATTTTAAACCCCGAGCCATCTCTCCTCCTACATTTCTTCTTGAAATGTAGCCGCCAGAGGAGCTTGCGGGGGAAGGTGCTGAGATGGGGTACATCTGGAGAGGGCCTACATGCTGGGTGCCTTGTGGCTAAGCTGCAGTTTCTCCCTTGCAGCTGAGTTCAGCCAGCTACAGCAAGGCTACAAAAACAATTATCCTGAAGCCAAAGGAGTGAGCACAACCCTAGTACATAAATTTATGTTATTCCAAACTCCATGTTCTAACATGGAAGCTGTTTCATGGAGTTTTTATAGTAACAGAACACAGAAAGTCATAAATCAAGACACTGCAGATCCATTGGTGGAGACACCAGGGAAGCAGCTTACAGCAAAGACGCTGTTGGATTCAGCTGCAGAAGGTACCTTGGCATGTTGGGGTCATGATGTACCAGAGAGGGATCACACATGCAACAGATCTCACGTAAGAAGTTTATTTGGGGGTGTGTGTGTGAAGGTCATATAGGAATGGGGACACGAGGGAGAGACAGAGACAGACTGGAAGACAGAGAGAATGAACAAGAGAATGATCTGGAATGGTGGGGTTTAACGGGTTGGCAACTAGTGATGATGTAGATGATGTAGCCGCTGAGTCCCTGAGTCTCTGAGGGCAGGCTGGGCTCGGGGCTCTCTGCTCTCTCTGCTGCATCAGACAGAGAGGCCACGCTCCGAGTTTGAAAACAAAGGCTCTTTGCTTTTACATACGGGATTCGATCTCCGTGGTGGTCTTTTGGGGGTTCCTGTGATCCTGGCATAACAATATCTCTGTCGTTAAGGACCCAAATTTTCTCTAGCTCTTTGGTTCCATCTTTATTTTTATCTAAAAATAACCTCAAGGTTACTGAGGTTGACCCAACATGTCTTCTGGACATCACACCCAAGTTCTAGGTGGTACAGAAGAGACAGGAAGGAGGGTTCCACATGCTGTAGCCTTGAAGTTGCTGTGAAAGTCTCACATGATGAAAGCTTCCAGAAAAAGTGTACCTTCCACTGAACCTTCTGATTAACCAATTAGAACTTTGGTGATCCTGGAGAGGTTGGAATGTTGTGGGTCTAGAGCCTAATTACAATTTATCTTGGGCTATTTTAGCTCCCTAAATAGCCACTCCTTGCCCACCTCTGTGTCTGACCTAACGTTCTGTGACTAACAGATAAATCCTTTCAGAATGTGTTTAGCAAAACCCTATTCTCCATCAACCGAAAGGCAGAGTGTCATCAGATGTTATTTGAGGACTGTAGCTGAGATTTTGAGTTTTCCTATCTGTTAGAAATCCGACACTCTCCCAGCCTGCCCTCAGGGAAATTAATGGACTATTGATTACTTAATTAATTTAATGTAAATTTTATAGCCCAATAAGAAATTTATTTTATAATTTGTGTGTGGTATGTGTGCACGAGCACCCATGTATGTAAATAGTTGTGGGTGGGTGTTCTAGGAGGCCAGGAGATGGTGCCTGGCCCCCTGGAGCTGGAGCCACAGGCAATTGTGAGTCATCCAATGTGGCTTTTAACCACTGAGCCATCTCTCTAGCCACTTAATGTAGTTTTTAAAAGTAGCTATTAGACACTTTAAAATCACATTTAAGATCTGTGCTGTGTTTTCATAAACAGTGTTGGAAGCAGGCGTGGTGGTGTGTGCCTATAATCCCAGCACTTGGATGAAGTGGGAGGCGTGAGCAGGATTATCTGAAGGTAATATCCAGTGTCTTAGCCAGGGTTTTTATTGCTGTGATAATACACCATGACCAAAGTGACCTGGGGAAGAAAAGGATTTATTTCACTTAAAATTCCACACCACAGTCTATCATGGAAGGAAGTCAGGGCAGGAACTCAAGGCAAGAACTGAAGCAGAGGCCCTGGAGGAATGCTGCTTACTGGCTTGCTCAGCCTGTTTTCTTACACCATCCAGGACCACCTGCCCTGGGGTGGCATCACCCCAGTGGCTTGGCCCTCTCACATCAATTATTAATCAAGAATATGCATCGCAGACTTGCCCGCAGACCGATTGGTGGATGTGCTTTTTCCAGCTGAGGCTCCTCTTCCCAGATGGCTTGAGCTTTCATCAAGCTGACATAGAGCTGCACCGTCAGCTCGGCCTATAGAGAGTGAGGTCTTTCCTCAGGAAAGCCGAGCTCAGCCGCCTATCCCCGAGAAGCCAATTAAAACAGTTTAAATGACGGTGGAAGGCAGAGAAAGGGGATTTATTCACTGTGGCCCCTTTGGGAACTGGACAAATAGATCCAGTGACCCCCTCTAATCCATCTAGAGGACTAACAATATGCATTTCTAAGCAGTCCAAGACCCATCACTGTCTGGGCTTCAGTCTCAACTGTAAGGTGGTCTGACCAGCTCTTAGAACTGCCGGAAATCTCTTTCCAGGAGACAAGTTGCCCTCTGGTCAGCACCTTTTCCTTCTCCCAGCATGAGATTCCTGGGGGGAATCCCCATTTCTTTGGAGTCTATTGTTCCAATAATCTGACAGACATTAGTGTCTGTTTAGCATATCTCTGTTTCTGCCAGGAAGGTAAGGCTGAGTGTGGCGGCACACGCTGGTAACCCCAGCTCCTGAAGGTAGAAACAAGAGGATCATGGATTAAAGGAGTTCTGCTACACAGCAAGTTGGAGGCTAACCTGAGCTACATGAGAATCTGTCTTAATAGAACAAGGTGGGAGGTGAGGACAATGATGATGGTGTTGATGTTGCTATGGGGAGCCCACCAGAGATGACCACTCAGACACAGTTTACAGCCAACTGAAAGTCTATTCCAGCTGTCTGGGGCTGCAAGCAGGTACTCAGGTCCTGATTCAGGGTTTCTGAATGCAGAAACCATGTCCTAGCATCCTGCTTGGCAGCTGGGGTGGGGGTGGGGGGACTTCACATGTAAGCAAGCAGTTTGACAGAAGCTAAGATAAGTGGTCAGCTGGAGGAGGAGGTTTTCACAAGAAAGAAGTTTAACAGAAGCTAAGATAACTTAGCTGACATCTTGACCTTGTTTCCCAGAATAGAGTTGGGTAATTTTCCATGGGATTCTCCATCAGGGAGATCAAATTCTAGTTAACCTTAAATGGCCTCAGCAAGAATACAAGATGGCCAACCCTCTGCACTTTTAAAAGGTAAATGGCTTCTACTTTTATTTCTAAGCATGTGTCCCTAAAACAATCCTTTGCTCCAGGATGCTAGAGCCTGGAATGGATGCTCTCTTAATTCAGACTGTAAGAGCTAAAGTTGTGGGTTTTTTAAAAATTAATTTATTTTATTCCATGTGCATTAGTGTTTTGCCTGCATGTATGTTTGCTGGGGGCTGTCTTTCTGTATGCTGTGAATATATGTTGTTCCCATTGGTTAATAAATAAACTGCTTTGGCCTATGGCAAGGCAGCTTAGAGGCAGGCAGGAAATTCAAGCAGATAGACAGGAAGAGGAAGGAAAGGGCAGAGAGACGGGAGCAGCATGTAATGGCACACAGGAAAAGCCATGGGACAGGTGGTGACATATAGATGAATGGAAATGGGCTGAGTTAGTTATAAGAGCTAGCTAGCAAGAAGCTTGAGCCATAGGCCATACAGTGTGTAATTAATGTAAGCCTCTGAGTGATTATTTTATAAGCGGACAAGGGATCGTGGCACTGGTTGGGACCGAGAAACTTCCGGCTACAGTTGTGAGCTGCCATATGGGTGCTGGGGATTGAACTCAGGTCCTCTGGAAGAACAGTCAGTGCTCTTAACCACTGAGACATTTCTCCAGCCCTAAAGCTGTATTTTAAGTTAAAATTACTGTGCTTAAGAGATCTATAAAACAAAATGCCTCTCACCTGTAAGCCCCACTTGCCCGAGGACAGATAACTTCCTGGAATGCTGGGGGATATTGTTCATGTAAGATAGCAAGCTGTTTGTTTTAGCTTCTGTAAACAAGCTTGGTTGCCCCAACTGCACAAGATGTGCTTGATCACACATAGGTGGGAAGTATGTAGGCAGGAAATACATCAGGATATCTGCTTGCCCCCAATTGGACTCAGGCAGGAAATGCATAGCCTTGTGGGTTTTGCCTTTATAAACCTCTGACTAGTGTAATTTGGTGCCATACTCTGGGCATCCTGGGTATGGTCCTGGCCAGTGTCCATCATCCTGGCCAGTATTTAACAAAACTTGCTTCAAATTTGGCTAAAAAAAATTGTGGTAGTGATCTTTTTTTCAACCCGGTGAGATTAACAATGTGGCTTGGCGTTAAACACATTTTACCTTTGTTTCTCTGTTAGCACAGAGGCCAAAAGCCTGGTCATGACTTCCCTGCCACTCTGACTTTGCTCTGATCGCCTGCCTAACTTTAAAAGGCGTGACCGTCATCTTCTTCTCCATCTCCCCCTTCTGGCACCTTCTGTAGAGATTTACAGCTTATCTGTGTTAGAATCCAAACCAGACTCCTGCTTGTGCCCTGAGAGTCGTGGTGGCCTCTCCCTCTCCCAGCCTCACACCCTGGCAGAGACCCCACTGAGAGCAATGTCTGTGGATCTTGACCTGACAGACTTTAGGGTCCCTGGATTTCTCACTGTGTGAGTTTGCAGACTCTGGCACATCAAAGGGCTACATGTGGCTGCAAGTGACTTGGTGACACACACCCCTTCCTCCCTCCTCTGTCACTTGATGGGGAGCTAGAGACAGCCTGGCTGCAGACCCTGATGGTGAAATGCCTCCTCTTCCTCTGAGACCTGCAAGAAGAGGTCCCCATTCCAGGTTCCTGGGCCTGATCCTCCTCAGATCATGCTGCTGTCTGTGGTGCTGGGGCCTCAACTCCTAAGAGGCCTCACTCTGTGTCCATTCATCGATAACTCTTGTAATAAACTTCTTATCCCCAGCAATCTGCCTCAGCATTCCCCTGGAATTCTGTCTGAGTTGCCCTGTAGTTTTCTCTCAAATGCTAATAAAACTGTCATCGTCTTCTGAGTTTTTAAAATTCTTTCATTAATGAGACTAAGAACTCAAAAGGGAGCCCTGGGGATCCCAGCAGCTCCAGGGTAGCTTCAGCATTGTGATAGACAAAGTTCAAGAAAGCCTCATGTTTGGACTGGGACTTCAAGAGACTGTGTCAGGAAATAAACATGCCTCCGGGGCGGGAGAGGAGTAAAGTAGCATATCTTCACAGTTAGAAGCTCGTTCTGGGTTTTATAGGTTTCTCAAGACAATGAAGCTGCATCACTGAGCCAGGCAGGCTGCAGGTTGGATCATTCATCTTCTCCATAACTACTCAGGGAGTGGGCACTCTGTTCACACTTAGTCATGGTTATAAAACAATTGTGCAATGTGCTGAAGGATGTCCTACAAGCATAAACAACTCCAGTCCTGGCAAGTCCTTTCGTTGCTGCTGTGGGGACAGTGTCTTGTATAGCCCAGGCTGGCCTCAAACTTACTGAATTAGTCTAGGGTGACCTTGAACTCTTGACCCTCCTACCTCCACTTCCCAAGTGCTGAGACTTACAGGTATGTGTTGGCACAGGTACAGTTTTGATGAATTCCATTTCCAGGGGATCTGATGCCATCTTCTGACCTCCACTGGCACCAGGCATGCATGTGATACACATACAGACAGACAGACAGACAAAACACTCATGATCGTAAAGCCAATTTTTACAAAAGGTAATTAAGGAGCTAGCAGTGATCTCAGTTGGTAGAGTACTAGTTCAGCATGCACGAAGGCCTGGACTTGATTCCCATCCCTGCATGAAACAGACATGGTGATGTGCATCTGTAATCCCAGCACTGGGGAGTTAGTTAGAGGAAGGAGGATTGCTGTGTGTTTGAGGTCAGTCTGAGTTATATAATGGGATCTCAAGGGATTTGGGGGTTCAAGAGGGACACTGCGGTGGCTTGTCTTTTCTGGTAAGAGACTTATTAGGGTAGTTATTAATGCCACAGTCAGATATCTGAAGATGACTCAGGCCCATGAGGCAATGTGGGTTCCCCTCCTACAAGTTTCTCAGATTCTTGGGTGTCAGGGAAGGGAGAGAGAGAGGTTTGGCCCTTCGGTTAATGTGCCCATCACATGGAAGAGCCACCTGGCCCCTCATGGCTTTGGGAGCTTGGTGAACTTCCTTTGGGGGAGTGGGCATTGGAAAGCCCCAAGCATCGGCAGGAGATGTCTGCTGCTTCCTCTCTAGCAGCATTGAGAGTAAAGAGAGGAAGAGGCTGCTGTAGGCTGCCGGCTTAGCGGTCCCCAGCAGAAACCTAACCGAGCTATAGAAAGACTGCTTCAAAATAAAAAAAGTAAATTGTGATTAAAAAAATCACCCCCTGCCCCAATTTAATTGGCTTAGTGTGTTGTCACAGCACTCGGAAACGGAAGCAGGCAGATCTCTGAGTCTGCGGCCAGCCTGGTCTATAGAGAGTTCCAGGCCAGCCACAATTGCATAATGAGACTCTGTCTTAAAACTTTTTCTGTTACTTTAAATCTGAAATAATTTTTGCTTTATTTTGTGTGCATGAATGTTTTGCCAATATGTACGTCTGCATACTAGTGCATTCCTGGTACCTACAGAAGCCAGGATGGGATGTCAGATGGAGTTACAGACAGTTGTGAGCCTCCATGTGGGTTCTGGGAATTGAACCCTGGTACTCTAGAAGACCAGCTTGTGCTCTTAACCTATGAGACATCTCTCCAGTCCCTCTAGTACTTAAAAATTTTTGGTAGGGAGATGGAGTGGACCTGGGAGGAGTTAGGGGTTGGGGGGTGATTGCAATCAAAATACATTGTATAAATTCTCAAAGAATTAATAAGAAATTATATTAAAAAGAGCAACCAGAAAAAGACTATGGATCCTCTGGAGCTGGAGTCATAGGTGTTTATGAGCTGTTGGTCGTGGGTGCTGGGAGCAGAACCCAGGGCCTCTGCAAGAGCAGCAAGTGCTCTTAATAAGTGCACCATCTCTTCAACACCAAAATAAGATGTCATGTTAAAAATGTGTCTGATGTCTGGTGGGTTGGTGCCTGAGGCTTGTAATCCTAGAATTTGGGAGGCTGAAGCAGGAGGATCACTGAGAGTTTAAAGTCACTCTGGGCCTGCACAGTCTAGCCTAGGGATGTGCTCAGGGAGAGGCTGTACCACCATGCTTCCTTGGTTCCATCCTGCTATGGTTGCGTTGTCTTTAGTGGCCACTTGCTGTTCAACTTCGATTGTCACAAAATGAGTCACGAGGCTCCTTAGGGGAGAACCAATGGCCACACTGGGACATTCAGAGCTTTTGGCATCAGGTGTCACTGGACTGGATATAACTGAGTCATCCCAGTGATCACACCAGCTATCATACAATCAGTTTATAATGGGGATTGTGACAGTAACCAAGCTCTACAGGTCCCGTGTGTGCAGGACAGGGGGAATGCTCATGTTCTTAGTAAACTGACAGAACTTCTCTCATCAGAGATCTGACCTGGGAGAGAAACGAGAGAGCGCACTCTGGAATTTGAGGGTTCTGAAATGTGGCTCAAGAATCATATTCTGTTTTTATGGGTTTTGTTACCTGTTTTTGTTTGTGGTATTGGGGACAGCATCTGAGTCTGGAGTCTGCTAGGCGGGGGCTCTACTACTGAGCCATACGTATCTCCATATGAGACTATATTCCAAAAGCCAAAAAGGTAAAAAGGAAGGGAAGGAAGGAATAGTCTCCATGTCCCCCAGAAGACTATTGTGCTATTTGGGAGGAGGAATATAACAGAAAAGGAGGGACTGGGAAAGGACATGGGAAAAATGTGTTGCTATATGGGTCTGAAACTGTCTGTATGCTAACAGAAAAACAACACAAAAAAGAGAAAATAAAGAAAGGGAGACAAGTAGAAGGAAAGAAAGAAAGAAAGAAAGAAAGAAAGAAAGAAAGAAAAAAAAGAAAGAAAGAAAGAAAGAAAGAAAGAAAGAAAGAAAGAAAGAAAGAAAGAAAGAAAGAAAAAGAAAGAAAGAAAGAGAAGTCAAGTCCCTGAAGGAAGCCAAGTCACAGGACCCTACCCCACACGCTTCCTGCTGCCTTTAGCCTTTGTGAGCTGAGGATGCCATCACCCCTGGCACACCTTCACTAGTTGGTAGATAACTGATTTTACTTCCCTCCCTCGCTCTTTCCCTTCCCGCTCCCTACCCCAGACTTACAAAACATACATTGTGAATGTCCCAAGTGAGTCATTTTAATGTACGTCACTGTCACTAACATCGTGTAACGCAGTACGTCCTTTCCCAAGTCCTATGTCCTTAAGACTCGTTAGAGTACCAGAAGGTTTACATGCCTACCCCCACCCCTGCCTCTCCCGTGCACATAACAATTCCCCTGGTGATAGGTCTTATAATTTATAGATAAAGAAATAGGCTAGGGCCAGTTAGATACCTCAATTAGTAAAGGCACTTGCTGTCAAGCCTGATGATCTGCATTTGGTCCCTGGGGCCATATGATGGAAAGAGAGAATCGACTCTTGTAGACTCCTCTGACCTCCACGCATACACTGGAGCATGTGTACCCACAGACGTACATGAACTAAATAAATAAAACATAGGTTTTTTTAATTAAGAATTTTTTCATTCATTTTACACACCAATCAAAGATCCCCCTCTTCCCTCCTCCCACCCCCCCAGCCTCCCCTTCCAACCCACCCCTTGCTCCCTCTCACAAGAAGGCAAGGCCTTCCATGTGGAGGCACATTCAGTAGAGGCGATTCCAAGCCCTTCCCCCTGCCTCAAGGCTGCACAAGGTGTCCCATCATAGGTAGTGGGCTCCACAAAGCTCGCTCATGCACCAGGGATAGATTCTGATCCTACTGCCAGGGGGCCTCCCAAGCAGATCAAGCTACACAACTACCTCACCATGCAAAGGGCCTAGTCCAATCCCATGTAGGCTCGACAGCCATTGATCCAACTTTCCTGAGTTTCCTCTAGTTTGGTTTGGTCATCCCTGCATGTTTCCCCATCATGATCCTGATGCACTTGCTCATAGAATCCCTCTTCTCTCTCTTTGACTGGACTCCTGGAGTTCTGTCTAGTGATTGGCTGTGGATCTCTGCATCTGCTTCCATCAGTCGATGGAGAAAAGTTCTGTGATGACCGTTAGGGTATTTGTAGTTGTAACTTATTAACAAAAAAGAAACACTCTATCCAAGTAAAGAGAAAAGCCAAAGAGGTCAGAGCTAAGAGCCTTAACCGCTTTCAGTTAGCTAGTCTCTCCCTGAAGCAACGACTCCCAGCTCAAAAGGGGGGTTGTCCTTTTATAGAATTCTGTTCTGCCTTCTGATTGGTTGTAAACCCAACTGCCTAACTGCCTCATCACTACTCTGGCTATGGCTTGCTAATAGCTCTGACCCCTAGGCAACTTTATTTATTAACATATAACATTTTGATACAAAAGAAAATATCACCATATTTCCCCTTTTCTATTTTAATAAAAGAAAAAAAAGAAAAACGCTTATAACTAACATAAGAAAAACTATATACAGAAGTACAATAACTATATACAATATATACAAGTAATAACTACCTAAACAATATCTAGTCTATTTTTATTTAACAAATTCAGAGAAAATAATTCTATTATCTACCCTAGTGTATCTAATTCACTTTCTATCCTAATTAATCTTCAACTATGACTAAATAATCTTCAACTCCTTCAGAGACCCAAGAAGGAAATAACATTACCTAACAAAAATAAAAACTTCCAAAAAAATTGTGAGTTGATAGAAACAGCCAGCCGCCTGGACAGTCACCTGAGGTTTCTCCGCAGAGTTGGGGCATCATCTTCAACCTATAGGCTCAGTGTATCTGACAGACTTATTTGTGAAGTAGGATGTACACAAGGTCAACAGTTCAACCTCACCTTGGGTGAGAGCAGTCCATGTACCAGAAACACCTGAATTCCATTAGTGTCATGTCATGATTCAGGATTATAAATTCTGGAAATTGTTGATGGTTTTTTAATTCAGCTGTCCATTCTTCTTGACCGTGTATGTGTGGCTTCATCTCAGCATCCCGTACTTCTCCACATCCCTCTATTAAATGCCAGTCTGCTATTGAGAGGCGTGAGCTTACTCTTCAAGAATAACTGTTTCAGCTGCTGGTCCATTGCACATCAGAAGCTATCGGCCCACTGCCTGTTCAGCTGCCTTCAAAGAAAAAGGCACTGTACCTTTTCCAGATTGCGAAGGCCACTTCAGGGATGGTGCCATATTGTCCTGGCCTCAGAAGATGCCTTTTGATAAAGCCATAACCATACTTGTTTTGGCAAGAATCGGTAGTCCTTAGTTTCATTTCTGTCTGTCCATGTTGTCCTGTTGTCAGCAGTTGATTCGAGGATACTTTGTTGTCCAGTGGCCAATTTTTGCCACAATGAAAGTTAACTCCATATGCAGTTTCTTCAATGCCCATATTCTCTCTGAAGTAAATTGGTATTGCCAGGAGCCGACATGTTTCATAGTTATAACAAAAAAGATTTTCTAAGTTATTAAAACATTTTAAATGCCATATTCTGTAGATCTCTGAAGGGTTTGAAGATGACCTGTCTATCCAAAATATATCTGCTCTATCTTGAAAACATACCTAATATGACTACAAGTTTTCTTATAATGTCTAACCACTAACTTTCGTTTCTTTATATCCTAATAGTTGGTAACAGTAACATTCAAGAATCAAAAAATTATATTACATTGTTAAATGAACGGTATAAATACAGTTAGAAATATACATACAGCATTTTTTAACAATATCAATTTCAACATATATAATTTGTATACAACATAAAACAATCCAATCCAATGTAAAGTATTTAAAACTAGTAATTATCTTTTTCTTTTTTTCTTTTCCTTTTTTGGTTTTTTTTTTTTCCAAGTAAAGAGAAAAGCCAAAGAGGTCAGAGCTAAGAGCCTTAAC
>CABHPH010138956.1:0-32020 GCA_902168325.1 Peromyscus nudipes
TGTGCGAACACAAAGCCCGGCGGCCGAGGGCCATAGGACAGTCAGTGCAGGCTCTGAACCCGCTCCACGAGAGCTGCTCTTTTGTTCCACGAACTAGAGACGACCCGGGCGCGCCACACGTTGGAGGGGAGGGCTGTGTTTCCGGGGCGATCTAGGAGCTGAGGCTGCTGGGTTTCGGGTTGTGGAGGGGTCTTTGGGGGCCAGAACCAGGAGGGGGGCCTGGCTGCACCGCCTGTTTGACTGTGAGGAGCAGACTGGCGGTCGACTCCCAGATCAGGGCCCTGGCCCAGCCCCCAGTTTGGCGCTGGGTACCAGACCCGGAGCCCTAGGCGTCCTCTACCCCCAGGCCCAGACCCCTTAATCATACACACCTGGCCCAGATCCAATCTTCCTCGACCCAGCCCTGAGCACCCTTCCTATCCAGACATCTTTCCCAGACGCTCCCCCAGCTTAGATCCTTCAGGTCCCTAGGGTGCCGGGACCCAGAAATTCTCATCTGGGCCAGCCCCCAGACCAGACTGCAATCCGCTACGGGGCGCGACCCCAGCGCAGACTCAGACCCCCTGGGCGCTCCTAGGCCCCTCCCGCTGCTTGTGCCTAGGCAGAGCGTGCCCGAACTTGCGGGTCGCCTTGTGTCTGGATAATTGGCTGATAGGATCTGGCGCTTCTCCCCTTTGCGGAGGCGGCTCCTTCCCTGCAGACGCTTTAGTCTGGGAGGGTCTACAGTGTGGACCCTGCTGGATGGTGAAGGAGCTGCTGTTGCTCCGGGTCGGGTGGGAGAAGTCCCTCGAGGCTTTTACTGACTAGGAGATAAGTAGCCTAGTTTCTGTGGTGTTCTGGGTGAAGAAGGCGGGGCTGCTGAATTGGTCCAGGTCACCAAGGGTGAGTTCTCACCAATGCTTCTTATGGGCCTAAGGCCTGTGATCCATTCGTCTGGTCGCCAGGGAGGTGGTGCATCGCTGGACTACTGACCAGCCCCAATGAGTCCTTTGGTGTAAGATTTTCAGGGTGTCTGTAGAGGACCAGGGAAGGAGCAGTCAGTCCCTCAGCAACAACAGCAGGGCATCATCGCAGACTCCCTGTGATGAATTGCAGGGGCTCCTCATTTGGGGACTCTCTTACTTATAATGAGACCCTACCCTGCTTCCAAATGCTAATTCCATGACCCTTGCCCCACAACCCATCCCTTCTGTTGCTCAGGAGTGCTCCCAAACTCCCGAATTCATGGAGCTGTGAAGTTAGGGCCCTCAGTCCAGTAGGAGGTTGAAACGATTGCACATTTCTTCAGCAGTGCAATATGGCAGCCACTCCATTTCCTTAAACTTTTTTTTTGAGATGATTGTACATTCACAAGTTGCTGCCAGAGAGAATACTGAAATCTGAGGCCACTTTGCCCAGCCTACTATGTTATTGACCTCTTGTGTGAGTAGACGGGTTCTTACTCGGGTTTTGTGTGCTCCCTTGTTTGTGCACACAGGTGTGAAGGTTCGGAGCCATCATCCATCACAGGATCCTTCCTGACCACTGAGTGTGGAGTGATTAGTACTAAACACTCAATTCTGGTGCTCAGCAGCTCTGCGTGGCACAGCACATTAGCAAACTCAAAATGAGGCTGTGGGACAGATCTGGAGGAAATGCCCTCACCAGGCCTTATCCTGCAGTTCTGGGCTGTGGTCCATGCAGGGCTGTTAGGGGAGGAGAGGCCACCTGCCTTTATTTCCTGGAGTGTTAGCCCAACTGCCTCGTCCAGCTCTGCTTAGTAGAGAAATGCTACCCCCTGGCTTTGAGCTCAGATGCTGTCTTGAGTGGAGTAAATGGCGAAGCTGAAGTTTTGTTTGAACTTGAGGGACACTGGAGGGCCCACACTGACCTAGGCTGCCCTGGGATGGCTGTGGTACACTCCCCCACCCCACAATGTGGCATACTCATTGTTTGTCCAGAATGTCCCGTGCGGCTCTTCCCTCCATGCCTTCCCACACTCCTCCCACTTGGTAGTTGATATGTGTGACTGTGGTGTCCATCTCTGCAGGGAAGGGCTTTTGTCACACTGCTGGAGGCAGGGCTGCATATCAGCGGGAGGACTTCATGCAGCTTGACTGTAGAACTACCGTACCGTGGTTTTGCTTGGCGAAATGGCAGCCTGGGAGCTAAGTGCACCCAAGTTTTGCCACCTCTCTACCTTTGGGGGTTTGCAGCAAGTCATTTAGTTCCCCTATCTTAGTCATCTCATCTGTAGCATGGGTGTTCTCTCTGAGCCGCTCACCTCCCGACATGAAATGTAGCAGTGAGGGTGAGGGCGTGTTGGAAACTGCAGCATACCCACAGTCATGAGGACCCAGCACCGCAGATCAAGGTCCTGTAGCACTGTAAGATGCCTGGCCTGAAAATCGCCACACATCTTCCCCAAACTGTGATCCTCAGTCATCTGCCACAGCTGGCCAGTTCCTGGGCATGCCGGGTGTGTATGCAGAGGGCACAGGTTCTTGGCCTGGTGGCTGCCCCCCATTTGATGTCCCCCTACCCTTCCCTAAAGTCTTTAATCTAGCTCATCATTTCTTCCTCTCCAGAGCATGCGCACTTCTGACTTCCTGCTTCTGCCTGCCCTTGTCTCTCCTTTGGCTTTTACCTCTCCCCTCATAAGACCTGCAGCCAGAAGGGAGAGACTGAAGATGCATAGGAAAGCTTGTTTTGGACTGAAGGAAGAAGGGCAGACGCCTAGCTGCTTTGAAGGATAGCAAGAAGGCCACTGCTGTCAGGATTGGGGACTGGGGGGGGGGCGTGTCAGAGGGTACAGTTTTCATCCATCATGTCCTAAGTCAAGCCTTTGGCCTCCTCGGCATCATCAGCTATACTACCATCTGCTTGAAAAACCTGAAAGGAATAACAGGTCCTCCCACCTTAGGAGTGTCTCAGCTCCAGAATTAAATGAGTTATGCTTCTAGGTTTTTTTCTACACTGTGTGGTGTCAGTTCACACCTGGTTTGGCCTGGGCCCCTAAACAAGAGTCTGTGGTTTCCCCACTTGAGAGGCTTGTCCTAGACTGTCCGCCTTCTGCAAAGCCATTCTGAAGGGTCCCGCACCAAACCAGGCTCGCTCTGACCCCTTCTCTCTTCGTTTTAAGGCATCCATCTGATGCCCGCTCTGTATTCAGTTTTCCGTCTCGTTCATGCCTCCCTAAAGACAGTCGAAGCTGGGTGAGGGGTAAATACCTCTGGGGATTCTGTCCACAGATGAACTTCTCTTAAATGTTGCTTCATGGCCTTATGATGGCACATGCATGTGTGCACACATCATATTATGGTTTCTAAAATTAGGATCACAAAGACATATTACATAGTCTACTTCCAGTCTGGCAATATATTATAAATGTTTCTTCATGTCACTAGTATTTTTAGAAGACTTTTTAAAAAATGACTTCATGGTATTATTATATTTCATGTCTAAACCATAATTAATTTAACCAATGTCTCATTTGAGTGTCTGCCTGTCTTTCCCATACTAAACTGTGCTGTGAACCATATTGAAGTATTTATATGAAGCTTATATAAAATATACAACATAAGGCAAATGAAAGTTATTGGATGCATTAAATCAGTACAGAACTCTGTGTATTCAAAATTACTTGAGAGAAAGATGAGCACAATTTGCAGCTTTGAATACATAGTTAGTCACTGTTTAGGCAGATGAGATATCCCAGTAGTGAAGGCACTTACCAAGCAAGCCTGACCTCTCCAGTTTGATCCCCAGAATCCACATAAAGGTGGAAGCAGAGAAATAACTCCACAAAGTTGCTCTCTGGCCTACACACACACACACACACACACCATGGCGTGCACACCACATGCATTCTCACACGCACATTTCATGCACATGCAATAACTTTGTAAAATTAAATGTTCTAAGAGATCTCTTCAGCTATCTTCTATATGCTGTTTGACATTGATTCACTATCCTCCCCCAATCCTTTTTTTCTCCCTCTTTCAAGCTCTAGATACTTTCTCATTCCTTCCCGATTATGTAAGTGAGGTGGTATCTTATTGTTTTAATTTGTGTATTTCTTGAGATGTCAGTGAACTGGAAACTCACATGTGTTAGCATGCTCATCTTGTTTTAGCTGCTTGGTTTTATCCAGTATCCTCTTCCCGTTTTCTTTGTGTTGACTTTTGGGAACTACTTATCTATAGAGGGTCCCACCAGAGCAGGTGAGACTGATCTTCCAGGTTCTCAAAGGAGTTGGTGTCCTTTTCCTAGTATAGCCTAGCTGAGACATTAACCTGGGCCCCTGGGAAGGCATGTGTGTGAGTAGCACCTTGATGGCCTGGATGATCATGTGCTGGCTGGCAGAGTTCTGCTGTGGACAGCTGGGCACACAGTGTTTTCTGTCAGCATGTCTCCTCTGATCCCCAAGATCTTATCTCTAGCTGAGCCTGTTGGCTGCCATGGCCCTGCAGGGACCCACCCTTCCATCTGGCATGAGACAGCAGGTGGGATGGAACCTGGGCCAGGCCTCCCTGTTGGATGGCTGAGGACTTGCCTCCTGTGGGCCAGTTGAGAACTGCCTGGACACGGTTTGACTCACCTGTATGTCAGCTACACCCTTTTGAGATTCTGGTTTGTTGTATTTGCACGTATGTGTTTCAACAGGTTCTGGGACTTGGTTTGAGAAGTTGCGTTCAGAAGAGGCTCTTGACAGGGGCCCAAGTGGGATGTTAGTCTGGGGACCATGGATAGTGTCACTGCCCCCAGAAGGTTTTCCACCTTCTCTGGGTGTGTGGCCGGGGGCTACTATATCTTGCTAAGGAGTCAAGTCATTGCCTGGGACCTGGGGTGTTCCAGATACTGGGCTGGGGTTCTTCCAAGTTTAGAGAAGGGAAGGGTGTCAGAAATTGGAAGATGGAACCTTCCAGGGTCTCAGAAGCTCTACCATCTGTGCCGTGTGTCTAGATTGGCATAGGAGAGGTGCGCCCTGGCTTAAAAGGTTCTCCAACATTAAGGGAGCATGAAATGATAGCAGCAGGACACACAGACAGATTTGTCCAGCTGACCGTTTACATGACAAATCCACATGCTTACTGGCTCCCCACTTCCTTTTGGCCGTAAATCTGGCACCCAAGGTGGCAGTGTTATACTCCTTTGTAGCCCCTCAACTTCTTCCCAGCACACTTCTTAGCCCTGCTCTAAGGCTGTCCTGACATACTGGGGATGTAAAACATGACCCTCTGTGCAAAGGGTCCCATTCTAAAGCATTTAACATTTATTTAACATATCCAACGCATGTGTGAAATATGTGCCAGGCATGGTTCCAAATACATTGACATTACAAGAAAACATTCATTAGTCCCCATCATGACCCATAAAATGGGCTCTCCTATCACTTCCACTAAGTTCAAGGGGACCTTGAACCCCTGACAGCTCCTTTGTCCTGCCCAGGCTCTAACAGAGGTTCTGAAACCCAATCAATGCCATAACAGTTTATGGCCTCTAGTGGGGATGGCTCAGAGCTCTTCTTAGAGATTGTCAAGTCATGAAATCCAGACCAGGTTACAGACAGACACCACAGCCCTGTTCCCCCATTTTGTACAAGAGACCCTAGCTCTCTGGATGCTGGCACAGTGTTCTAGTTTCCCACATGGGGCGAGATGTCCCTCGTTCTCCAGGTCTAGAGCTCATGGAAACAGCTGGGAATCTGAGTCCTTTGATCTTAAGATGTTTGCTTTTCCTTGCACTGTGGAAGAAGGTTCTTGATACATGTCCTCAAGGGAAACCTCTCTCCAGTAGCTAGCTATAAAATGCCGACCCTGCAGACACTTGGGGAGGTTTTTGCTCTTCTCCTGGGCAACTACTGTGTGTCAGGGATGGAGACCATGTTGGGGTGAAAAGACAAGACAGCAGACACTGTGTCCGCTGTTACCAGTTGAGGGCAGATTTGGATGAGGTGGCATGTGGCGGGCGGGGTGAGAGGGGGGCGGCGTCCTTCATCCTATTATTTGAAGTGTCACCTGTCCCCAACCTCACATTAATGTGAAGCCAGAGGTCAGCAGCCCAGCTGTCTTGTCACCGTGCCTGGCCTCCAGGAATGCCCTCATCTGTTCTTTGCATCTGTGGGGGTTCTCTGCACCCGCTCTTGAGTCCAGAGCTCTTGGGCTGTTGGGCGCTAGTCTTCTTGTTTGGAGTTCTTTACTCCTCCCAGGACACACATCAAGTTGAGCATTTTAGAAGACCAGCCCCGCAAGTCACTGGCAGGTCATGTCTTAATTGTAATTCAGCATTAGCCTGCGAAGTTGTGCATATAGTACACATCCAATAAATGCTTTCTGATTGAGGTGAGAAACAGATGGATTTTCCTTACAGCTCTGACTTCAGAAATGGCTTGTGGGACTACTTTAGAACATCTACTTTCTAAAGGTGGCGAGCAGCCCTCCTGTGCCTGGGGAGATAGTTGATGCTAGTGCAATGGACAGAAGAAGAACAGACTCTAGACAGAGCAGAGAAACTTGGGAACTTAAACATCCATTTTGCTCTTCCTGCTGTTGATACCTTCAGGCTTCCATTTATGTGGAACTGTGTCTCCAAGGTCCAGCCTGACCCACTTGTCCATAGCAGATCCACCCAGTGCACCAGACCCACCCCTTGGGGATGAGGGGAGCCTTACTTCTTCCTGCGGTGGGTGTGTTGGCAGTCACTTGAGGCTGCTTCCTCCTGACCGTGCTGCCAATAGGGTGGGATAGACTGTTGTACTGGGCTGAGGGGAAGCTTGCTTTCTGTACCTATAATGTTTGAAAGCACCCACTGTGCAGAATCTCATCTGAGTGCAGGGCCTCCTGTATGGACCAGCTACATCCAGTTTGTGGCTTGTCTGCTACCGTGACCTGTCCAGTGACCTTCCAACAAACCCAGACTGTGCTAGGTGTTGTGGCATGAGTTAGAGCTAGCCCACCCCCCAAGATGTATAAAATGGTGATGCTCTGTGTGTGTGTGTGTGTGTGTGTGTTACTGATTTTACTACTTTTCAGGTTTTTGTCTGACATGCCACAGTTCTGAAGAAGTTCTGAGGAACTGAACTACATCTCATTAGGTATTTGTAAATCAAGAAAAGTCTGTGTTTTTGCCAAGTTTTGGGTACCCACTGCTGATATGTGAGCCAAGAGGCTCTTGTTATGCTTCACACTTGGATTTTGTGGATTTCCATTAGTTTCCAGCAGTAGGTCATTCAGAGACCCCTGTGGTGTTGTGGCTGAATGTGAAATGAGGTGAATGAATGAAGATTAGCCTGGGCCACATACAGCAGATCATTGGCCATCCTCTGTGGTATTTATTCTCCACGTATGGGGAAGATTGGACCATCTTCCTTTGAAAATGGAAGTGGTATATGTGGAATGAAGGCTCCATAGCAGACTCACGCTTGGTAGTCCATGGAACCTGGAGAGCCAAGATCCTGCACTCCACCTTGAGTACAGGGTGAGCCTGGGTCTCCCTGGACGTGAGTCATGCACACTTGCGGGTGTTGAGGCTTCATGTCTTCTGAGTACGTCAGAGCACCATGGGATTTCTCTGCTCCTCTTCAGAGTCCTGGCTGTTGAGTAAATTCATGTTTGTTTTGTTTCACTTTATTATATTACTGTGCTTGTCAACGCTAGATTTGACCTTCCATGATCACAGCTCTCCCTCTCTGCCTCTACTTCTCAGACAGAATAGATGAGACAGAGGTGCCCAGGCCCAGAAACCTCCCCTCAGGTGACTTTTTGAGGGAAACATGTGATGCTATAGAAAGACCCTCTGAGAGGCTGTTATGAAAGAGAAATTTGAGGGCCACACGTGCTATTGTTTTGGGGTGGTCAGCTGTTGTAGAGGAATTTAGCAATGAAAGTAATATTAGTATCCTGTTCTCCGTGGCTCAAGGGCCTAAGCCACTAGCTGCCCCCACCCCCGGACAGCCAGGGTAGCCTCACTCCCTCAGTGTTCTGAAATAGCAGGGTGTTGCTATGGGACAAATAAACCTGTCTGCCTGCAACATGGTCCCTTGCAAGGAAGAGGAGGTGCACCTGCTTCTGACATCATACCAAGCCAGTCAGCACCATTACTGACAGAGATGAGAAAGGAGAGAGACGATGTGGTTTCTCCCTGAGGCTGAGCCTGAGAAGTTGATATTGAATGTTGGAGCCTGTATGGGACCATCTCATATGCTCAGTTTGGTCTAAAAACTATACACATGTGTTCCCTTTGTTGCAGACGGGAGTATTTGCTGGAAGATGACCCTAATGGGTCTGAGCAAGCAATTGCCTGACCTACCACTGTTTCCTAGGGTTGTGACCCTGTTGTCAGTGGGTGAGATGGAGCTGGAGGGGACATAGAGTTGCTTTTCTCTGCCCAGGCAGTAGTCACAGCCTGACCCAAGATTAACGCCTGGTGCTTAGTGGATAGAATCTGCTCAAGGAACATGATCAAGTCTGTGGGAAAAGCGGTCACATAGACACACACATGTGCAAAGTCTAGGTGTCACCTACTCCAGCTTGAATGACTCTGATGGTTATAGCCTTGGGTAACAACTGTGCCAGGCCTCATTCTGGGCACTTGGCATACAGGGTTCTGTTGATACTCAAAACACCTTACAGAGTATTGTTCTTCCACTGTGGCAATGAGGACCCCCGAGGCTCAGCAAGGACATGAACTCATGACAAAACCATTAAGCCATGTGTGTTCAAGTCCAGAATTTGAGTTGCAACATCATCCTGAACCATCCAGTTCCATGGTCCATGATTCTACTTCCTGGGAAACAGACAACACCTGGCTGCTGAGGTCAGTATCCACCCAGCTCCCTCCCTGCTGCCTCCCGGACATGTGTTCAGGGCTGGGCTGCTTCCTAAATGGCCTCCTGTATCCTGTGAGGTCCCCTCTCCTCAGCAGCCTGAGCCTTTGATCCTGCCTGTTAGCACAGCATGGGCGCTTCAGCCCTGCGTGCAGTGTGCCTGGCGGATGCAAGGAGCACAGACTTGGAGCATCACCCGTTTCCTTCAGCAGTACTACTGCAGGCTGTCTGCAGAAGGATTGCTGGCAGTATTACCAGGTCCTCCAGACCCTGACTTAGCAGATGCCCATTGAATCACACAGCTGGGAGGAAAGGCCACTACCTACCCAAAGCATCAAGCTCTGGTCTCTCATGGTATTATTTAAAAAAAAAAAAAAAGTTGTTTGATTTTGAAAAATAGCGCTGAAGAATAGCCACTTTCTAGCAATGGAAGGGACGGGCTTAATGGAAGCTAGGCTATTGCTCAGATGTTAGGAGATGCAGCTCAGTTCTCTGATGAAGAACAGTGCCCAGCCCGTAGCACAAGCTTCCCCAAATGGTCTGTCCTAAATGCTGCAGAAGTTTGCAGGTTGGTTCATGAGGCGGGCTGAGTGACAACCCTGTGAGAGCCTTGAGATGCTGTACACCTTCTCAGGCCTACAGAGTGCAAGCCGCTCCAGGAGTCTTGCTCTCCTCCCACACTATGAACACAGAACGAGCCTTCCAGGTGGATCCTCACAGACCCTATAAAGAGTTGCTCTTCATTCCTGCTTACCAAGGAGTCTAAGACCCAGAGACATGCAGTGTACTGCCCAGAGTTACGAAGCCAGTGCAGGGAGCAGAGCCGGGAGCTGGTGTCCTCTTGAGTCTGGTGCTTTCCAACCTGACTCTATTGTCTGAACCTGTGCTGTGAGTCACCAGGACCAGCCCGCATCCCTTGTGCAGCTCCCAGCCTGCAAACTGCCTGACTCGTCCACATTTCTTAAGCACAGGTCAGACTGTTTCCTCTATAAGCAGGGTTCTCACTGTGGATTTACAGTTCAGGAAAGTCCCGTGGAGGTGGAGACAGATGAGCAGCTACATTCACACCCCACCTACCTGGAGTCTGTGTTTGCCCAGCTCCCAAGCAACCTGCTTCCTCCCTGGCAGCCCCTCTTGCCCATGCTAGTCCATTGCTTCAGACCTCCCCTCCCGCCTGTACTCTTCCTTGTCTCTGTCCCATTAGAATGATCTCAGTCCCTCCTGTAATTTGGCCTCAGCTCCTTCATTACTAGCCTTATGACTGAGCAGGTCAATGAATCCCTCTAGATCAGCAGTTCTCAGCCTTCCTAATGCTGCGACCCTTTAATATAGTTCCTCATGTTTTAGTGACCCCCCCAACCATAAAATTATTTTGTTGCTCTTTCATAACTGTAATTTTGCTACTGTTATGACTCATAATGTAAATATCTGATATGCATCCCTGTGGGGGTCATGACCCACAGGTTGGAAACCACTACTCTAGGTCTTGCTCTCTTGGCCTGTAAAATGGGGCAGTGGTACCTCTCCGAGTAGACTTGCTATCAGGATTGAAGAGTACACAGAGGCTGCCTGGCAGTGACTTAGTCATCTCTGTCATGCTTGTTTGTCTCCAGCCTCTGGTCCCAGTCCTGCCTGCATTGGGTCCCCAGTGTAGAGTACCTGTGTGAACCAGAGTGCAGGCCTTCCCTCAAAGGTGCATGGCCTCCCCGATGGAGTCCAAGCCAGTGAGGGTTCTTGGCCCCAGAGTCGCTCTGGGCAGTCTCGTGCACCCTGTGGTGCTAGTCCAGGCAGTAACGCAGGTGTGACAGTTGTGCCATCATCACCCTGGATGGCAGTGGGAGAACAGAGCACAGGAAAGGACCAAGCACCACCCTGCCTGACTCATGGACTTATGACCCAATTTTAAGATGTGTCCCAGTATGTCATCCAGAGCATCATCTATGGTGTCTCTATTATCTTCCTATTATCTATCCATCCATCCATCCATCCATCCATCCATCCATCCATCCTATCATCCTATCATCTATCCATCCATCCATCCATCCATCCATCCATCCATCCATCCACCCATCCACCCATCCACCCATCCACCCATCCACCCATCCACCCACCTACCTATCTCATCCTACCCTGCTTCAAATTGGAATATATGACTCTGATCCAGGTTCTTTCTCCTTAACAAATCCTGTTCCAGCCATGTCTCTAATAGTCCAAGTCAAGTCTCTGCCATAACCCAGGTGGAGCCATCATTGACCCTGCCTGGCTCCTTCCTCTGGAGTTAGGTTGTTGTGACGCTGGGACCCATCTCCATGAACAGTGGGAACATCAAAGACATCCAGAGGGCCTTGGCTTGTACTGACTGATGGCTGCCTTCCTGTCCTTTCCCTACAGCACCTAACAGTGGGCAGGGGCCCCTGTGTCTGGCCTGCACTGCCCTTCAGCTTTTACCATAGATGAGATGTATATTCCCCAATCTCCTTACCTGATGGTTTACTTGCTTTACACACCCAGTTTAAATGAAGGCCTGGGTTCTCAGTCACTCCCCTGGCATTTCTCAGTGTGTAATTATGCGCTGCATGTGTGACTACTGATTGACATCCTGCTGGTCAGCAAACCTTCAGCCACATGAAGGCAGGCCCATAGACTCACCCCAGCTCAGGGCTAAACATAGTAGACATTATGTGAAATTTTCTTGAATGAACAAATACTGAAAAATAGACTGTAATTGTGACTGGCTGTTGACAGCCCTGGTTGTCGGTCTTGAAAGTACAGCTGAAGGCCAGTGATCTAGCTGAGACGACAGTGTGATTGCATGGGATGCACAATTCGGGTTTGATTCTCAGCACCACCTAAACCTGGCATGGTGGTACATGCCTACAATCCTACGGTTGGTAAGTGGAGGCAGGAGAATTAAATTGTCAAGGTCATCCTTGGCTCCATAGCAAATCCAAGGCCAACCTGGGATACATGACCTTCTGTCTCACAAATAAGGAATGAGAAAGGGAAACGTACCTTGGGTTTGTCTCTTACAACGCTGCATTGTTCCCATAGACCTGGGTGCTGATGCTGTTTGCTCAACATCACTCCCAGGAGCAGGAGTCCGTGCATCCTAAAGCCAATGCCTGGGATCAGCAGGATTTCTCTCTCAGAGATCCTTAGGCCAGGCTTTGCTCCCTTGTTGTCTTGTGTCAGAATACCCTTGCCCACTATAGCGCCTTCCCCCACTACCTCACATCTGCCGTCTTGTTCCTCTGGGGCTCTGTTGGGTATACAGGTCAGCCAGTGCCACTCCAGCGAGACTGATGTCCCTCCTGCACCACGCTGGGAACAGATACAAGGAGAATAATTTCAGTCAGAGAAGACCTATCTGGGACTCTCAGAGGTTCCCCCTCTGAGGTGGGAGGGAGAGGCAGAAAGCGGCACTTCAGGCTATGGGAGCCAAAGAGGGCATCCACAAGCAGGCAGCCCTTCGGGTAATCTTGGGCTATCTGGACACTGTGAGCAACACCCTGTCCTAGGTGGGAGAGACAGATGGGGCCATGGTTCACAGGTACAGTCTGCTGAGGCCAAAGCTGAGGAGGCAACTGGAAAAACAGGGCTGAAGAGCGGGCCACAGGTTGGGGGGTATGGATCCCTTCCTAGAGAAGCAGCTGTGAAGGAGTAGGAGCCTGAGCCATGCCAGGCAGAACTAGCTTTGGGGGTTGGAGAATACTATGGCCCTACTGCCTCTGGCCTCGAAGACCATAGAGTTCCCCCACGTCTATTTTTCCCACGATCCTTATTGGCTCCTAACTCTTGCACAGTTGGCTGTTTTCTACTACATGCTGCCTGCCTTCCGTAGGGTTTCCTGAGGGCTGGCATTTCCTCTCTGGGCCCTTTCATATCCTAAAAGTGTGTGGGATGGCATCTGGGCACAAAGGTGCCCTGAGAATATTCTCTGGGTGAATGGAGGTAAGGCTGTGCAGTGCATGCTCGTTTGCCCATCCAGCAAGTGGTTTTGGATGCTCTTGTGTGCTGAGTCCTTGAGTGGTTAAAATGGAGGCCGTGTCTTTCTTTTAGGACTCTGAAGCACAACACAAGAAGAACCTGGTTCAGTGAATAAGCTCCTACTTAGAGTTTAAAGGGGTTCAAATAAAGAAAGGTGTATCCCCGCCCCCAAAGGACATTCTGTGAGAGTGGCCCGGCCCTCCCTCAGCCCTGATGGCTCAGTGGTTCCTGCTCTGCCCTCTGATGCAATATCTTCAGTGCTGTCTTCCTTGTGTCTAGTTAGAAGGACAGGGCTGTGGTGGAAGGAAGCCTCAGAGTTCCCAGGAGATGCCTGTCTGCAGCATGTGTATGATACAGTCCACAGTTTAGGGTGACCTGGGGCACCTCCCAGGTTAGCCAAAAGCCAATGAGAATGCCACAGCAATTCACTCTGTTTCCTTCTTGGGTAACTTTTGGAAACAAAGCCTCTTTTTTTCTTTTTCCCCAGGTAAGTACCTAATACCTCCAGGCGGCTCGGAGGTACAGCTGTAGTCACTTGGCTCTGTTTCTTATTATTCTTGAATTTACAGCTATTCTTTGAAACATTGCCTCCTTGTTTTTGGCTGGCATGTGGCTTCAGAAGGGTAGAGGATTTGGGAGATGTATGTGCCCCCGGCAGGGCTAGTGGAACCCACTGCCTGTGAGCAATGTGGATCTCTTTCACAACTTTCTCACCCCATCTTGCTTTATGATCTCCTAAGCCAGCGCCAGCTTACAGCCGTACAGACTTTCTGGCTTAAAGCTCATTAGCAGGCTTAATTCATTAATTCAGTCAAGATTTGTGCATCTGCCATATGCTTCTCATCCATGGTGAGGTAGGGCAGTTCCTGCTACTTTCTAGTGTAGATTAACTGTTTAAAGTTTGTGACTGCTTGGGTTTTGAGAGGTGAACTGGTCCCCGAGCCAGTTCTGGCTGGTATAGACCGTTCACTGATGCCCGGACCGTCAGCAGCCCTTCCCCGGTCAGTATGGCATAGATGATGTCCTGTCCCGTGTGTACCTTAGGAAGGCAGCCACCAAGTACAGATAGCCCTTTTCAAGTCGAAGGGCTTGTGTCAGTTGGGGTGTCTCCTCCAAAGCACCCCAACACCAGGCGAAGAAGCCTTTTCACAATAGAGCAAGTCAGTGAGACAAGTGTGGAGTATAACCTTGTGGGTAGATAGTTTGCTCCTAATGTCTAGAAAAGAAGATTGGCCAGGTGATACTTGCCTTAAGCCCAGGATTCCAGAGGTGGGGGCAAGAAGATCACAAGTTCAAGACCCCAGGGCTGCATCTCAAGACTCTATCGAAGGGAAGGAGAGAGAAGGGAAGACGTGCAGTTCACGTGTTTGCCCTTCTTTGCGTAAAATCTTTTGAAGACCACATCATTGCTGGAATCATTGATTGCTTGGGGAAGAGGACATGGGTGGCAGTGGGTCCTGAGTCCCTTTTGAGTTTAGAATTATATGGTTGTATCCCTACTTAAACCATAAAGAAACGCAAACTACATTCTATGTGATCTTCATTTTAAAGAAGAGCCCTTGTTAGACACGCCTGAGAGAGGCATTCTGGCCATATCTATTGGGCATTTCTGTATGGCTGGTGATGTCTCCATCAGTCATACATCTCTGTGGGACCCTTGAGAGCCATCAGGGACAGCCTGTCTTCAGGAGGTATCTTGAATGAAACTGGTTTCTTTGGCTTTACCCAAAAGTCCTGTGCTTGTAACACATGTGGTTCACGTCTCTGGCCAGCTCAGAGACAAGCAGTGACTTAACTTGGGTGCAGAAGGAGAAAGAACATTTTTCAAAAGCGGAATAGTTTGAGGAAATGAAAGACATAGGATGACGGAAAGCCAGTCAGAAATTCGTGCTGTTCAATTTTTATTCTGCCATTTGGTGAAAACCGACTTGAAAGGGGAGATGATTTCCTGGACAGCCAGATCCCTGGCAGAGAATGAGAGACCAAGGGTGAGTCCTTCTACCGCTTGAGTTTGGAGATGGTACATCTCCCCGTAATAGCCAGAGAGCAGAGGTGCTGTGTGGGTCTCCAGCCCCTGAAAAGCTATTCAGAACAGGAAAACCAAATGACGGACTTGGTAGAAGACCTTCCTTCTGGGATGCCACAGGACCCAGTGGGCTCAGAACCACGAAGCCTCCATCAGTTGGGAGACAACAGCATGTAAGGGCAGTGCTATTGCTGGTTCTCATCCCTCTGACCATGGCAAGGATCGGCTTGAGGAGGGTAGCCAGCCAGCTTACCGTAGATGCCAAACCAGGGACATGTGGCTCACCAGGAATGGTACCCAGCCAAAGGTGCACTTTGTTCAGCAAGAAGTGTTTAATTATTTTTATTGTTTTTCAACGTGTGCATGTGAATGCAGGTGCCTGCAGAGGCCAGAGGCATTGGGTCCCCCTGGAGTTACAGATGGTTACGAGCTGCCAGATGAAGTCAGGTCCTCTGGAAGAGCAGTACATGCTCTTAGGCTCTGAGCCATCTCTCCAGCCCACTAAGCAAGATGTTTTTTAGTGAAAATAGTATCCACATGAATTTGATATGAAGTGTGCGGACCATGTATTAGTTGCTTTTTATCACAGTGTTAAAATGCTTGAAGAACACTTAAAAAGAGAAGCCGTTTATTTTGGATCAGAGTTTGAGAGTACTCAGTCCATGCTTGGCTAGCTCTGGACTGATAGCAAGATGGAGCGTCATGGTCGAAGGATGGGACAGGGTAGAGTTGCTCACTTTATGGCAGCTAGGAAGCAGAGACACAGAAAGAGGGAACACATAGGACAAGAAAAACCCTACACAGGTACACTCTTGATCTGTAGTCCCTAAGCAGGCCCCGTGATTGGTTATATCAGGGCCTTCATGACCTGTCAGCTTAAAAAAGCCCCATCAATTGGCGACCCAGCCTTTAACTCATGAAACTTCAAGGGCCATTTTTAGATTGTTTTCTAAACCTGTGTTTTCTGTAATAAGAGAAATGTGTGGGCTGTTGGCTACCAGTAGCCACAGTTGGTGCTTCAGGAAGAACAAAGTGAGAGTCAAGACTTAAGGATCCCATTTCCAGCCAGCCTGGAATCAATCACTTTGTGGCCTTGGGGCGAGTCTCTCATGCTCTCTGAGCCATCGGTGGAGGGGCTCGTAAAGTAGCCTTCTGAGAGGTGAGAAGCTTTCAATTTAACTCAGGCCATGAAGATAGCTGAGCAGACCTGAAGAACACACCACAGTGAGTCCAACTCTGCTGACCCTAAGACACCCACATGTCGATGACTCTAGAGCCACCCATGCTCTGAGTTAAATGTGTTTCCGCATGGAATGCGTGTGTCTAACTATGATATGGTAAGTTTACTTTTCTCCTGAAGTATCAAGAAAAATCAAATCCCAGTGATGTCTTTTAACCTAGAAAGTAAGGAATTGCAGTTGCAGTGATGATGAATTACCCCGGGATATATGTTGAATAATGAAGATAGAGTCAAATGACCAGAGTCCTATGACTCCAGAAACACCATTTCTAGACGTTAGTGTCTGAGTTAGGGAAGACCAGAGGAACTTGTGCAGTTTGGGGTCAGGGTGGAGACAGGAGTGTGAGGGGAAAGGCAAGTTCCACCCTGTTCGGAGCACCTGTCCTCCGACCTCCTTTCTCTTCAACACCCTGGGACCCATTCAAACAGGAAAAGCTGGCCTTGCCAGCTGAGCTGGCCCAGTCCTCACAGCCCATACCTCCTTCCAAAGGCCCAGCAGTCATAGGGCCTGGCCTTCCCTGATCCCTTAACTGTGCATGTTCTCTTTTTTTTTTTTCGAGGTTTTTTTTGGTTTTTCGAGACAGGGTTTCTCTGTGTAACTTTGCGCCTTTCCTGGAGCTCACTTGGTAGCCCAGGCTGGCCTCGAACTCACAGAGATCCACCTGGCTCTGCCTCCCGAATGCTGGGATTAAAGGCATGCGCCACCAACGCCCGGCCGCATGTTCTCTTAATTGTGTGCTGACAAGTGCTAGACCCCAGTCTTGTGGGGCTTCCTGCTTACTGGAATAGAACCAGAGCCTCCATGTGTAGCACCTGTCTGGTGCCTCCCTACAGATTTCCCTGTTTCTAATCACAGCTTCCAATGAGCCTTTCCAATAGGCTGTTTTACAAACATAATCTTTAAGGTGAGCTCTTCTAAATAACAGCTGTCGACACTATAATTAATATGAAGTTCACACCTATAAATTGTAAAATTCAGTGGTTTTTAATAGTCTGAGTTGCATGGTCATTACCACTATCTAATTTTAGAACATTCTCTTCACCCAGACAGAACCCCTATGACCGTACCCACTAACAACATTCTAATTCTTTCCTCCCTTCAGCCCACAGAATCATTTCCACATTACACTTTTTGTCTCTACCGATTTGCCTGTTGTGGTCATAACGTGTAAGTAGAATATACAGCAAATGGCCTTTCGTGCCTTTTTTCCCTCTTAGGATAATATTTTCAAGGTTCTCCAGCATATAACATACGTTGTCTGCCCTGTCGGTCACTTGATGGACACTTGTGTTGTTTCATTTTCAAAACAGTGTTGTTACCAACATTTGTATACAATTTTTTTTTTTTGGCATGGGTATATATACTCACCTCTTTGAGTATATACCTAGGAGGGAAATGGTCATTCAAGTAGCAACTCTGTTTAAGACTTCACGGAACTGCCAAACTGTTTGCCAACCATTGAAATCCTATCAAAGAGGCAGGCGGCTTCATAGTCCCCCGCATCCTCGCTACTATGTGTTACCTTTTTTTATTATTATAGTCATCTAAATAGTTTTGAAACGGTAACTTAATTAGATCTCCACTACTATCATAAAATATCTGAGGCAAATCACTTATAAAGAGAAAGGTTTATTTTGGCTTTTTATTCTGGAAGTTCTGATCCAAAATCATGGTCTGAGCCTGTAGCGAGGCAGCAGATGATGAGGAGCATATGGCAGAGTAAACCACTTAGCTCATGAGCCAGGAAGCAAAAATAAACATCTGGGGTCCTAGAGTCTCTCTTGAGGGGATGCCCCCAATGAACTAAGGATCTCTCACCAGACTCCACCTCCTTGCAAGTTCATGTGGACCTTGGAAGACACCCATCTAAACTGTAGGAGTGACTCATTATAATCTTTTGCAAGGTTGGAGTTTATAGAGAGAGAGTGCATGCTTAGATTTAAGTGCAGGCAGTTAAGAGAGATGTTGAAGAAAGGACCACAGTGTGCACTCCAGAGGACTCTTGGGTTTGAGAAAGCTGCCCCATCTTTTGATCTACATTTCCCCAGTGACTAGCAATGCTGAGCACCATCTGCTCATGTGTTAATTGGCCATCTGTAGATCTTCTTTGAAGAAATGTCTATTCCAGTTTGTTGACTTTTTTTTTGTTGGGGCGAATCGTCTTATGTGGTTGAGTTATGTTGTTTTGTTTTGTTTGAGACAGTGTCTTTCTGTGGAGCCCTGGCCTGGAGCTCTCTATGTAGACCAGGCTAGCTTTAAAAGTCACAGAGATCTGTCTGCCTTGCACTGCCCCCCCCCCATGTGTATGTGCAACCATGCCTGGCAGCTTAGTGTTAGGTTTTTAAAGTTCTGTATATAATCTTGATGCAATTTCCTAATCCGGGTATCTAATTTGCAAATATTTTCCCCATTCTGTAGATAACCTTTCCACTTCCTTGATAGTATCTTTTGATGCACAGAAGTTTTAAATTAATGAAATCCAGTTGGTCTAATTTTTCTTTTCTTGTTTATGTGTGGGTGTCATATCTAAGTGATAAGTGTCTAACCCAAGTAATAAAAATTTAATCCTGTGTATTCTAAGAGTTTTTAAAATACTTAACTATTGTGTTTACCCCATGATCTACCCTGAATCAGTTTCTGTGTGTGGTGTAAACTAGGAGTCCAACCCCATTGTTCTCACGTGGATGTTCAGTAGTTCCAACACTAGTTGTTGAAAAGGTTATTTCTTCTTGCAGAGGGTTGTCTTGACTTTTTTTTTTTTTTTAACAGAAATCAATTGGTCACAAGTCAGGTGTTTTATCCATGTATTCGCCTTGATCCTATTCCATTGATCATGTATGTATTAGTCAGACTTCGGGTTACCGCGACAGAATACCTCCCTAAGCAGCTAAAGAAGGGGAGATTTACATACGTCACTGCTTCAGTCCACTGTGAGTACAGAGCAGTCCCCTTCACGGTGGCCAGAAACCAGAGCGAGTACATGCCTGTCTAGTAGGTTCTTCACTCCCACGACATCTGAGCCCCAGCTCATAGGATGGTACAACTCACACCAAGGTGGGTCTTCCCTCTTAGTTACATGTCTCTGGACAGGCCCAGAAGCTTGTTTTAGTTACTTCTCAATCCAGTACAATTGACAGGATTAATTGTCACGGTGTGTCAGTCCCACACTAAGAATTTAGAAATTAGGGAGTGTGAGTCCTCCAACTCTTCTTTTCAAGATTGATTTTTTTGGATATTTTGTGTCTTTCACATTTCCAAATACTTTTAGGACCAGCTTGGCAGTTCCTGTCCCAAAGGGAGTGATTTTGATAAGGGTTGCTTTGAATCTGGAGACCAATTCAGGGAGGAACACTTATGGACATTGAGTTCTGTAATCCGCGAACACAGAATGCCTTCATCCATTTTATCTCCTTTAATTTTTCGACAATATTCTGTAGTTTTATGTCTTTTGTTTACTTTTTTCCCTTCAGTATGTTATTAGTAAAATTGTTTTTTTTAACTTTATTTCCAAACTGATTGTTCATTGCTATGATATAAAAATAAATTTTTTTGTGTGTAGTGATACTGTGCTCTTAAATTGTACTGAACTCATTCATCAGCTCTAGGGAATTTAGATAAATTCTGTCTATGAATAGAAATGTTCGAACATCCTTCTTCTCCTCTTACTTACCTGTTCTCAAAGGTGAAAATAAACATTCTTCTTAACTTTTCTTAATTTCTTCTTAATTCCGGGCCAAACCAGTCTGTCTCAAGCCATTAAGTACAGTATTAGCTGGGGTTGTCCTCGTTTGTGGAGTTCCATTTTTAGTTTGTCATGATGCGATGATTGTGTTGCCTTTGGCCTTTAATATTGTTTATTACAATAACCTATTTCAGATGTAAACACTACTTTGCACGCCTGTAGTTCACTTTGTTGGCTCTGGTTGTGTAGTTCTTTCTGTGTGTTGGTGATTACGTATTGCTGGTATTTTAATGGATTTTTGTCCTCTTCATGCTGGATTTTGGTCTGTAGATTTATTCTGTGCCTTTTTTTGGTGTTGGTATCAGGACAAAATTGGCCTGATAGGAAAAGGTAAGATGTATTCCCTCATACGTTTTTGAAAAGTTTGTGAAAGATTGCTATAAATTTGTGAACATTTGGTAGAATTCATGAGTGAAGGCATCTAGACCTGGAATTGTCTCAGTGGGCATTTAAAAAATTAATTCAACACCCTGATTAGAAGTTACTTGGAGTTTCTCTTTCTTTTTTAGTAAGTCCTCATAGTTTGTATCTTCCTTGGGATCTATCTGTACCATCTAGGGTGTCCAGTATTCAGCATATGGTTACTCATAGGATTCATGTGTAATCTTTTCTTTAAAATTTATTTTAGGTTGGTGAGTTGTACCCACATTCATGCCCACATAATTCACACATATAAAAATTAGCAGCTAAGGTCTACATATGAGAGAAAACATGTGGGACCTTTCCTTCTGAGCTTAATCTAATATTTTCAGTTCCATCCATAAGACCTTAGAAACGGAACCGTGAAACAGGGTGGGGATGAGGTGTATGGAGAGGTGTGGGGAAGGTGATAGAACACATATAGCATGAAGATGCAAAGGTGAGCTCTGAGAACAGAAGGGTGCAAGCATGGGGGAGGGGACGTGGGTGTGAAGAACACGAGGGGATTAGCCAAACCAGAGGCGAGGTGAAACTGCCACAAGGAGACCTGTTACTTTGTGGACGAATATAAAAATGTTTCAAATCATTTTAGGACAGTTTTCAGTTTACAGAAAGATTGCAGTGAGGATACAGAGGATTCCCATACATACCATGCCTGTTTTCTCGGTTTAAGACATCTAATGTTACCGTGGTACATTTTTGTAATGATTGAGCCGATGCTGATACATCATAACTAACTGAGCCCTATGCTTTACTCAGATTTAGTTTTTCCCTGGTGTTCTTTCTAACCTAACGTTCCAAGACCTCATCCAGGAAAGCCTATTCCACTTAGTTGCCATGTCTCTGCATTCTTTTGATTGTGATTATTCCTCTTACTGTCCCTGTTTTTGATGACCATTTTGCTTTTGAGGACTACTGGTCAATGTTTTACAGACTGTCCCTTGATGGGGAGTCGTTTGTTGCACCGTTCATGATGAGACTAGGGTTGTGATACTGAGAGAGAAAACCACAATGGCAGTGTACCCTTTCTGTCCCTCATACCAAGGGTCTGGGCTGGCCACAGTGACTTGCCATTGTTGATGATCTTGAAGCCCAAGCAGAGAAGTGTGTCCAGATACCCCCACTGTGAAGTCACTCTTCACCCTTTCCATGCTGGAACAGTGGAGCAGATTCCTTCTGCACAGCCCATCTTTGAAAGGTGGAGACTTGTGCTGCCCTTCCTTGAGAGTGATGTATCCAGATAAATCATTTAGTATTCTTCTGCATGGAAGCTGTGTCTACCCAGTTATTTATCCTGGCATTTGTTTGTATCTGTGTGGACTCGTGGATGTTTATTTTGTGCTCTTTTATTTTGTTGCTCAGATTGTTCCAGCTTTGGCCACTGGCACTTTTCCCAGTTGGTTCCTGTCTCCTTCAACATGTTCCATGTTTGTGGGGTTTGTTTGGCTTCCTGGCTTTCTGCTATTATGAAATGGCCAGGCTCATCTCACATGTTTCCTGAGCCATGTCCTAGAGTCAGATATCTCTTGCAGGGACCCAGGCTCCTTATCACAGTGCCCACTGCTATTGGGGTACTCAGAGTCCTCATTCCTAAAGATCGACGGCAATGTCCTCCCTTGTGTTTGTGATTTGAATGATTTGAATTTCTTTTTCTCCCCTATCTAAAGATGTGCTGATTTTGTTGGTCTTTTCAAAGACTCAACTTTTTGTTTTGTTTCTTTCCCTATTTTTTCCTAATCTCCAGTCCATTTATATCTGCTGGTTTAGATTAGGTTTGTACTTTTTTAAGTTTCTAGTTAATGGGTTTCTTTTTAGGTTTTTATACCCATAAGTTTCCCTGTGTGTGCTGCTTTAGCTATAGTTTGTACGTTTTGGTGTGATCTATTTTCATTTAATCTCTATGTGTGTTTGATATATTTTCATTAATCTCTAGGTGTGTTTGAATTTCTCTTGTAATTCTTTTTGTATATGTGTGGTATGTTATTATGTATGTATGGTTGAGGGGAGCGTGCATCTGGAGGCTGGGGCAGGAGGATGTCTTCCTTTATCACTCTCTGGCTTATTGCCTTGAGGCAGGACTTCTTACTGGCCTGGAAGCTCTCCATTTCAAGAGCTGGGGGAAGGGAGGAGAGGTAAGATGAGAGAGATAAAAGACAGATGCTGTATTAGTTGAGGTGATATATATGTATGCATATCTTTTTCCTTACTGTATAATCATAAAGCTGTTATTGTTATTGTTGAATATACACTAAAGAGAATCAAAATAAATTTCACTTTTAGGTATATACACTTTTTTTTGAGACAGGGTCTTATTATGTAGCTCAGGGTGTCCTGGAACTTGTGATCCTCCTGCCTCAATCTCCTGTGTACTAGGATCACAGGCATGAGCCACCATGCCCAGCTGAGAATAATGTACTTTTGTTTACTGATCTAAGAATTTTATATTGAGATTAATTTTATTTTGAGCTTTAAAAGGCAAAGCTATCCCCTTCCCTCAGTGTTTACTATCCTGTTGGAGAAATTAAGACTGAAGATCACCTATGAAGTAAGTTAGTATTGTCAAAATAATGGAATGACAGTTGGTTTTGTTGAAAGTTCTGGAAACTAAGGAGTTCCACACCTGTGAATTTCCCAGTGAGAAATATTCTTCCTTTTAAAACTACTTGATTCTTGCTCTTTATTTGTTCTCATAATAATAAATAGATTCCTTAGCACTCTCCAGAAGGTAGCAATTTGTGTTATTATAAGCACTTGGGTTTGCACATATTAGAAGAGGTCCCATCCAAGGCACAAATGACCTGTGGCGGCTAGGAGGTTACTCTGGCTCGGTGCTCCTTTCTTGGATAAGTATGCTTCTGGAAAGGTCCCTTCGCCAGCTCTTGTGCGTGTCTTCCCATATGTCTAGACTTAACTCCCCCAGGGAAAAGCATACTGCCTGGGTTGAGTGCTGATGCGAAGGGGGGCTTTGATATGTGGTGTACTAACGTGCCTGCTGGCCTAGCTAGGCCCAGCGAGGCCGCTGGGTGGGGTGTGTGTGTGTGTGTGTGTGTGTGTGTGTGTGTGTGTGTGTGTGTAAATGTGCGCGCCTGCCTGTGTGCATGTCGCCACACCCCACTGAATCTAGGCGGTGAATTCTGAATGGGGTGGTTTGGTATTCCCACTAGAATAAACAATCTTTTTTAATAATTGGAATATTTATGTAATTCCTTTTCTCTTTGATTTCTTTTATCTGTTACTATCCAGAGATTTCTTTTCTGTCCTAATTTATGCTTGATTATCTGTCATTCTTCTATGTAATAAAAAGTTTAGATAAGTTAAAATTGAAATAGTCTCCACATGGCTATCAATCTCTGTTAAAATTGCTCCTAAATTGTTGCCCAACGGTATTTTCAATTTGCAAAGTGGGAAGAGCTTCAGAGATAGGAACCCTGGGACACACTCATCCCGTTACTCAGGAGGCAGAGATAGGAAAACTTTAAGTCCATGAGTTCAAGACCAGCTTAGGCAACATAGGCAGGCAGGCACACACACACACACACACACACACACACACACACACACACACTTACTTGTGAGGGGGGGGACATAGGCATAATTTAGATGCACTGTAGTGATCACCCCTGAATTGTATAAATGACGAAAATGAGGCACCTGTGGTGTCATACTTCTGTAATTACCCCTGTGGCTGGAGGATTGGGAGTGAAGATTTAGGCTGGATGTGATCAAGATATATTATACAAATAAAAATTATATATAAGCATGAAATTACAAAAGAATTAAAATTTTAAAATAAAAAACAAATGGCAAATGTAAATTAGAGAATTTACCTCTTAAAAGTTCTAGATTGAGTTATTACAATGTTTATCAAATCCTGCATTTAATGAACAGTATTATTACTCAGTGACCAGGAGAAGTGTCTTCTTGTAGTTTTTTTTAACTGCTATAGATGTCCACACCAGCGTGAGCTTTGTTACCTAAACAAATCAAATGCTGTGTAAGTGAAAGTAAAGCCAGGGAGAGTGAAGGCTCCTGGTGAGCAGGTGAGGAAAGGGCTCTTCTTGGACCCTCCCTGGGTCACATGCCAAGAGTAAGTCAACCATTAGCATCATTCAGATGACCTCTTTGCTGGGAGTTGAGTGTGAACAGTTTCTGAGTTTGATGGACATAGACGGTAGGAAAGCAAGACTTGCCACCTGGTCAGCAGAGTGATGCAGCTTCGCAGTTTCTGGAAGGTAGAAAAATTCTTGGCTTTACCAAGACTTCTATGGCATTGAGGGACACCTACTAATTCCTTCATTCGGAGGCCCCACGTTCAATCTGATGTAAAGTGGAAAATAAAAATTTTTAATGTTTAGATGAAATGGATTGATTACATCACCTTTACCCACCTCTGTCGGAACTCTGGACCTCACTAGACGTACACAACAGGCTCTCTGATTGCATGGCAAACCCGTCACATGGTCAGACCCAAACCAGACTTTCTTCACCTCAAGGAAAGTCTGAATTGTTTTGCCTTTCCAAATTCCTATAGGAAGGTACACATTTTAGGGAAATTGTTTAAATAGTGAAAAGTACTTTGAGCTGCCAAGTGAAACTGAGATGGGAACATTGTTGGAGAACTTGGGTATTTTAATGTGTGAGCTTTATCTCACACATAATGTGGGTGCTGGATCTGCAGCGAGGAGTGCTGTGAGCCCACAGAGGAGGTGTTCCTCAGGTAGTGAACAGTCATGCATCCTGCTGAGGATACCCAAACAAGGACTGGCTGTGAGAGAAATGTTCCTGGGGTTACATTACTCATCATTACAGTCTTCTGTGTCTTCATTGGGAAGAAAGGGGTGTGCTCATAGACTCCGCAGAAGTCAGCCACACAGGTGGGAAACATGAAGACTGACTGCCCAGATAAATACGTTATGACTTGACTGGATAACTAAATCAGGAAGAAATCATACAGAACGCGGGTTGTAGGCTTTATCATCTTACAGGTTTTCAACCCCTATGGGTGAAGACCAGCATGCTTATTGGTGAAATTATTAAGGCCACTCCAAGTAGTTAAAAGGGAGGTTTATTTTGTGGGGTAACTTACAAGTGAAGGGATAGGTTGCAGAGTCTGGGAAAGGTGTAGCGCCGTCCGGCGGTGTTCTCTGGAGAACTCTGCTCGGTCTACCTCCAACGTCCAGGATCCAGGAACCAAGAGAGCCGGCGCATCCGGATCTCGGGTCTTCAGGGTCCTCTCTCGGCCCCACCTTGTAGGCGTGACAGTTACCGAAGCCTCATTGGGGGGTGGCACTTCCAGGTCAAAGCTGGAATGGCTACCCACTACACATGCTCTTCCCAAGCCACCTGTTGCTGGGGCATCCTTTGTAAAGTGCTGAGAAATGACATGTTTGTCTGAGTTTGTCTGGAGCCGGGGTGAAAGAGTTTAATCTGCTCCTCTGACACCAGTGGGAACAGAAGAGTCCTTTCCTCTGCTCTTTCCAGGGCATCAGGCGTTCATAAATGTGACTAGCAACACTAATGCTGGGGCCATACTTCTTCCCCTAGTGAGTGTGTGGGAGGGCCATTCTTCTCCCCTTACTGTGTGTGTGGGAGGAGACAGTAGACTTCTGACTAGCCACTGAATGTAGCTTTTCCCAGGCCGGCATTTTGAATTGTTCCTTTGTTGGGTATCCTAGGCAGTGCAGGTAGGTCAGAGGTTGGCTTCGCTTTGGGTGACCTGCAAGAAGTGGGACCAGCAATTGCTTCCCAGGCAAGTCGGTCTTCACAAGGATCTCTGGACGCTGGTTCCCTTAAGCCACCGGTCTTCTATGTGTGAGCCCAGACACTAGCCTTAGTTACTTCTGAGAAGTTACTAAAATCACAAATTCCTGGGCTACATCCCCAAATTTGAGAGCTTTGTAGATGATTTTTGACATAGACCTCAGTGATTTGGGATGGTTTGTCCAGTATAATGCCCAGATGATATAATGGCCATTCATGTGTAACATTAAACAATAATCTTTGTGTCCATTAGAGCCCATTTATTTACTTCCTAATTATGGTGAAGACTATTTTGAGCCAAGATCCTCAGGCCAGACTGACCATGTTGATTTCCTTGCAGCTCTCAAGAGGTGACCATATGCTGTGGGCTGGGGTCCTCTGCTGTGAGCATAAGCTCTGTGCGCAACTCCATAGGCAGCTAGGTCAGGACTGGGGTCTGCAGAAAAGAAGTTGGCGCTGGGCCTTTGCATTTGTGGCGCCGCCAGTTACTGTCCAGAGGTGGAGGATTAATGCTCTTTTGAAAGGAAGCTGGTTCCTTTTTCTCCCCATGATTCCTTTCTTTCTGTTTAACTTTTAAAAAAGAGTTCTTGTTGTCTTTACAGTTTCACACATGTATATAATGCATTATGACTGCGCCCTCACCCATGCCTCTCTTAGCTCTCCCACCCCTTTCATGCCTCTCCCTCCTCCCTGACAGTCCCGTTCCAAGATGGATGACTTTTGGGTTTGTTTTGTAACCCATTTAGTTTAAACCAGGGCCGTCTGTGTGACCATTAGATTACAGCTGTCCATTGAAGCCTGGTAGTGGCACCATTGGGTATACAACTGAAGGCAATGACTCCCCTTCTCCCTGAATCTATCAGTAGCAAATAGTTAAGCAGTGACAGGTAACACCCCCCCCCCACACACACACACCCACACACCCCCACCCCACCCCCGCCGAGCTCCTCCTTCATCTCTGACTGTTGAAGGGCCCATTCCTGCGCAGACCCAGAGCATCTGCCACCACTGTGAGTTCATGACTGCCATGGCTGTGTCTTGCCTAGAGATAGCATTGCACAGCCCTTCTCCCTACCTTCAGCTCTGACATTCCTTCTGTCCCCTCTTCCACGGTGTCGCCCAAGCTTGAGAGAGAATGGTCTGAGCGTCGTGTTTAGGGCTGAGCACTCATGGATCACTTATTCTTTGCACCCTGTGCAGCCATGAGCCTCCTCGCTCTCCACCACTCACTAGAAAGAGAACCTTCTCTGATTATGGCTTACAGTAGTGTTCGTGCGCATAAACATAAATATCCAGTAGACAGTTCAGTCCGTTGTCAGTTTAGCTAAACAGCAATGTTCAATTCCCCTATGGCCTTTTGTTTCCCCTGTCATGGGTTTTAACCAGGTTCAGTACCCAGCATGGATTCCCTCCCATGGTGTGGGCATTAACTCTAATCAGAAAGCAGTTGGTTACCCCTAACCATAGTGCCACTATTGCATGGGTGGTCACATTTCTTTTTACCTGGTGGGTCGATGTCAGAGCTTGTAAGATTCACAGCTGACGCCCTTTCCCCCAGCAGCTTGCATAGCATCTTCATTTTGTCCCTTGGGTGTGAATCCTAGCTTCAGATCTCTGATTTGTTGTGTTTACTTGGAGTTCCTGTAGAACCCAGGAAACTAGTAAGAGGCCACTGGGGGTGGGGAGTCTCGAAGGAAGGGAGATAGTAGAACATAGGTAATTTGAAAGTAGATTCTGTGAGTGGAAAGGGTTAAGCAGGGAGAGGTAGACATGGGGGGGACTGATCCCAACAAAGGGGATATTTAAAAAAAATTATCCGCAAGCCTACTACCTTAAAACCAAAATTAAAAATAGTCTTCATGTATTTTAAATAGAATTTGACTTGCTCAGTCACAAGACCATAGCACAGGGCTGCTAGTGACCTCAAGGGGACTTAGTTACCACATTGTTCCAAGTACCTCCTTCTCACTGACTCTTCCCAGTATTTACTTGCTTCATCTCTTCTTGCCTTGTAGTTTGGGGCCGAATTCCGAAGGTTCTCCTTGGACCGGCATAAGCCTGGGAAGTTTGAAGATTTCTACCAGCTGGTTGTACACACCCACCACATCTCCAACACTGAAGTGACCATTGGCTACGCTGATGTACACGGCGACCTGCTGCCCATCAACAATGACGACAACTTCTGCAAGGCGGTCTCAAGTGCCAACCCCTTGCTTCGGGTCTTCATCCAGAAGCGAGGTACGAGGAAGCGGCACTGCTCTGTTTACTCGGCAATCACTTAAGAGACAAACAGAGCTCCTAACTCTCTCTCTGTGTTGGTATAGGACTCTAAGGTCCAGTTTCTGGCCTGCAGTAGCGGACTTTAAAATTAATTTTCAGATCAATACTAATTTGTTTAAAGGTCTTAAAAGTAGCTAAATTGCCTTTTCCAACTTAAATAGCATTGACTTCTGCCTTTTAAAGATGTAAGAAAAAATACAAATACTTTCAGACTTTTATGAAGAATAAATAATGCTGATATTTTTAGCATTTTAGCTAGAAGCAAGTGAATTCAGTAACAAAGAGGCATTTGTCAATATCTTAAGGTTAAACTTGAGGGCCATACTTAGTATGTCTTTTTCACATCTGGAAGACTAGCTTGAAATTGTAACTGTGGTTAACTCTAACCTCTAAAATCCTGGCCTTGTTGTAAGCAAACACTGTTTTGTATTGAAATAAATTACTGACATAGGCAGATTGGTGATTGGGGTGGGGCACGGGGGACCAGGGGGTGCTGGGAATTCATCCTGCTTACCTCTCAGAAGTGCATTTCAGGTTTCGTTTTCTTACATCTAAGCTTGGCAGAGCCTCGTCAATGAAAAATATTATGTTAAAGGAAAGAGCCAGCTGCAGGGGAAGCTTCGAAGTAGAAAAAGGACATTTCATAATCAATTTATTACTTAGCATCCTTCTTCTGGGGCAGACCTGCTTTGAACATTGCAAGCACCGGCCTGGAGCGGACCACTGTGTGCAGTGTGCCTCAGACTGAGGAGCCAGTGGGAAGACCCCTGTAAAGCCGTGCAACAGCAAACCTTGTCTGCTAAGGGCCGCTCCTTAGGTGTCTTCTCCCAGCACCCTTTCGATGTTCTTTATGCTTCCTTCTCCCTCTTCCCCGAGGAGCAGCATGGCATTTCCAAAGCTGGCTTTTTCAGTGTGAGCACATCTGTCATCTGAGCTCAAATCCTTCTCGTGGGTTCCACCATCCTTTCTGAGCTTGGTGGAAAGAATCAGAGCAAGCCACTGTAGTGTGCTGAGTGAGAAAATGGAAGACCAAGGTGTGGAGCTGGCTGTGAGACCCAGAATGGTTAGCCAGGCCTTCTGTGTCCGGCACCCTCTTGTCTTCGTTTGCAAACTCATAGTGATAGTGGCCTGCTCACCAGGTCACTGTGAAGTGACACATTGCACGCCAGCTGACAGTTGGTGGCCCAGAAATACAGACTTTTAGTATTCTTGTGCTGATGGGGTACGGTAGGGGACTCCTGACCTCACTTTAGTCCAGTTTCCTGGTACAAAATCAGAACACATTGGCATCTGTGTGATAGTAGAATCTGCATGTTGCTGATGATGCTGAGAGACTGGTCGAGCTGTCCCTTCCTCGGAGCGATTAGGAGACATTGGGAATCAGGACTCTTGGGCTCCCTGCGGCTCTCTGTAGCCTACAGTGTCCCTCTTGTCCCTTCTCGATCCTCTGTGGTAGCCACAGCTGGTCCTGGTGTGCACATCTGCATCCTACAACCCTATCCTGGAACTCTGCCCATCACACCACTGGAAGATCCATCTATTGACACTCTGCCTTCTCAGAAAGGCAAGTTCAATCTGCTCATGTTTTCCTCTGCCTGTCTGTCCTCTTCTTCTTCTTTTCTCTGGATGTTACCTATTGCAGGTTCCTAGAGTGGCTCGTGATCCATCTCCACCAGACTACCAGGCCCCTGGGCCGGTTCTTGCCTGTGCCACAGTGACCCCAGCTCATGGTCTCACTCACGAGGGGCAGGTAAAGGGGTGAAGGCTCTGGGAGTTGGCATCCATGCACACAGGCCTTGTTACCCATCATGAAGGAAGCTAGTGTTTTGATCCTTCTGGGCTGTGGAGTGGGGGCTTTGAAGTTCCGGCAGAGGCTGGCTTGAGTGAGATATGCCCCTCACCAAGGAGCTGCTGAACCTGGAGTCAGACTGGGAGCTCAGGTCTGCATGTTGCAAGTGGGACTGCATCGGCCTCCCTTCCAGTTCAGGTGGCTTTCCCTCCTTCAGCATGTAGGCTGAGGCCCAGGATCCTTTCCGTATTATTTTATTTTTCCTTATTATTATTATTTTTCCTCTGCCCTGAGTAGCTGCATGGCATTTCAAAGCTGGCTTTTTTCATATTATATAAGCTCAGATCTTTTTCATGGGCTCCACCATCCTTTCTGAGGCGGGAAAGGATTTTGGATTTCCGTATCTATGAACTCTTGACTGGGCCCATGTGTACCATCCTGGCCCCTCATCATACCTCTGGATAGCTCAGAACCTTCTCCTCACCCTCCTCATGGGGTTCCAACTGGAGTAACTGTGCATGGGGGAAGAGTCTATGCTTCTGTACATCTGTGGACAGCTGGACACCTTTGTCTGCAGGATGGACTTGCTGGTCCATAACCATGAAGATCAAATGTCCATGTGGTTGACGTCCTGAGACCACCAGGGGTCAACAATCATAGTCTATTGTCTTTCCATGGCATTGGTCTGGAGAGGTCAGTGAGTCCCAGGTAGCTTCCCATTTGACAAGACTTTTTTTAAGTGTGTGTGTGTGTGTGTGTGTGTGTGTGTGTGTGTGTGTGTGTTGGTTCATGTGAGTGCAGTGCCCATGGAGGACAGAAGAAGGTGTCAGGTGCCCTGGAGTTGGAGTTACAGGTGGCTGTGAGAAGCCTGATGAGTGCTGGGAATCAAACTCAGATCTTCTAGAAGGGCAGTACATGCTTCTAAATGGGAACCAACTTTCCAGCCCTGACTGTTACAGAAATTTTAAAAAGAAACTATTACCATCACCAGTGAAAAGTAAGCATTCTTTATAAGTGTTTAAATAAACCCTCAACCATGCTCAAAACATTTAATCTCCTCTTACAATCAGCCACTCAAGGACATAACAATAAAATGACAGACAAGTGTCCCTTTCAACTAAAACTCCCAGCAGAGCCCAAGTGTGTGGGTACATATCCACATAAAGACTTGCACACAGTACCATTCACAACAGCCTAAGAGCTAACCAAACCGAAGAATCTACCTGCCAGTGAACAGATGACCAGGCATACATATCCGTGCAAGCAAATGTTATCCTGCCGTAAGAGAGAGCTAAGTACTAGTTCACAGCAGTGACGATCACAAACAGTATGCTCAGGGAACTAAGCCAGGACACAGGACCACTTACCGTGATCCCATTATTCAAATGATCTGTAGTTAAAAACTTACCTGCTTCTAGTATTTACTTGTGACCCTAAGCCGACACTAACAGTGGTTCTCTGGTACATTGGAGAACATGCACACGGAGTGGAGAGATATTGAGCCACTCGATGCGAAGGTAACATGGCAGAGCACTTCATGCTGTCCTGGCTCCTCCCAGCATCCATCGCTCACACACTCCATCCACTGCCAACATTGCCACTTTTGTTTTGTTTTGCCTTTTGTTGGTGATTTCACTCTTCCAAATGGCCAAATGGCCGAGGGCTGATGTGGTATCTAACGTTCTCAGCCCAGGAGGTTGTGGTGTGCCTCATGGAGATGTCATGTTAGAGATGTTCAGTAAATATTAAACACAGTGTCTTTAGACAGAAGTCAGGTGATACAGCGACTGTTTGTTGACGGTGTTATGATTGGAGTCCTGTGATAGTCTGAGCATCTCTCTCCCCAGGGATCATGGCTCTGGATTTACTAACTCACTGCTCTTAGTGACTTTACAGAAAGAAAGAACCCTTAATAATGAGTTTGCTGTATGTGAAAAGTCCAGGATGAGCAGATTCATGGAGACAAACC
>CABHPH010138956.1:32030-44630 GCA_902168325.1 Peromyscus nudipes
TTGTTCCTAACCGCGGACCCTCAGTGTAGAGCCAGTGAGCTTCTCCCCTTTGAAAGCATCTCTTAGACCTGCTAACCTTTGATCAGATTACATCAAGGTATTCATGCCCATGATGCTATGGCTGATACACGGCGGGGATCGGTGGGTTTAAAGACGCTGCCTGCAGGGTCTCCCGATGAACAGGTGTGGGAGACCCACAGTCAGGATCAGTTAGCATGCAGCAATGCTGCTTCCATGAAGAAGTCACCCTGAGGCGTGGGCTAGGTGGTCATGGATGTCCTCTACAGCCCGTATGACCAGGATGTTTGTTAGGCACCCAGTGCCCACCCAGAGATGGAGGGGATTGGTGGTAGGGCTCTGCACTGACCAAGGGAGCCATGAAGACAAAGCATACAGGAGCAGTTACAAGTACACATGGCACTTTTAACTCACTGTGTCCCTCAAATCCAATGCTGCAGCCCAGCCAACCATGGGATCTTCAGAAGGACTAAAGGCCAGAGCTGTAAAGGTAGAGCCCTGCTCCAAGGTCTAATGGAAAACGTTAGTGCCAGACTGTCGGTAAAGGGTAGGGTTACTGGACCGTTCCTGTTTTGTTACTTAATCTAGTCTGTTTGTCATAGTATCCCCCCATGTGAGAGTCAGAGAAGCATGGTCCTGCAGGCACATTTCAGCCTCCAGCCTCAGTTTCCCTTCTGTCAAAAGATGTCGGCCACAAAATCTGAAAGAACCAATGAGGAGCTGGATAGACACCTCTCACAAGCCCTCTAGGAACTTTGCTGGGAAGGGGCCTGGCCGTGATCGTTCTTATGTGCAAAATGCAAAGTGCCAGGTACAGATCTAGGGTTTTGCAGAAGCCCGAGAGGCAGCATAGCTAGCATGGTCTCAAGTCATGGTTGTCATATTAGTTATGACATATTAGTTATGACATATTAGTTATGACGTGCTGTCTTAGGGTTTCTATTGCTGTGTAGAGACACCATGACCACAGCAACTCTTAAGGGAAAACATTTAGTTAGGGCTGGCTTACAGTTTTAGAGGTTTAGTCCATTATCATCATGGTGTGCCATGGCAGTGTGCAGGCAGACATGATGTGGGAGAAGGAGCTGAAAATTCTACATCTTGATCCACCAGCAACAGGAAATGAACTGTCCCACACTGGGCATGGCTTGAGCATGGGAGACCTCAAAGCCCACCCCCACAGTGACACACTTCCTCCAACAAGGACACACCTCCTAATAGTGCCACTCTCTCTGAGCTTAAGGGGGCCAATTACATTCAAACTGCCACACATGACAGACAGTTCCTCTTGGCCAGCAGACTCCAGTGCCCTAGAGAGTGGCTCTTGACTTGACCAAGTAAGAGAGCCTTTGTGCAGCCAAGGCCTAGAAGCTGAGAGCATGCAGCAGTGTGCTTGCTTACTCCTGGGACTCTTGACTCCACAGAGAACTTAGGGTGCTAGACCCAAGATACTGGCTTCAGTATACAGTAGCATAAGCTTCAGAGGCCCACCATAACCCTCACCCCAAAACTCAGGCATTGCTTCCTTTTTGCAGAGAAAGCATTGTCAGCATTTGGTTTTACTTTTATTTTGCAACTTTGAAGAAAGAGTTGTTGTTTGAAGAAACTTATCTCGTGGGGGAGAAAAATCACCCATTTTGCTTTCTTTCCCTTTCTGCAAGTGGACATCTTTGGGTTATAACTGCCCTGCCCTATGGCTGTGGCCTATTCCAAACAGGTTGTTTTGGTGCCAGCCATAACCAGGCCCTCTGCCCCAGCAGTTCTGCAGATTTCCATCTTTCTACCTGCCTGGTAGAGGTTCCTCAGCAGCCCAGAGCAGCACCGCTCCTGATGTGCAGTATGGCTGTGTGGAGTTGGAGGCACTGGTGGCTCCCCATGGTAGCACTTGGTCTCTAAAATGGATCCCTTCACTTTTCCATCATGCCGCTTCCCTTAGCACTTGGCAGAGTGGAATCAGTCCTCTAAGGCAGAGGGAGAAGCAAAGAGTGACGCTTGCGTTTCTGTTTTCATAAACCTGTGCAATAATTGTTGTGTTGGGCACTTAGCGATGTCTTGGGGCATAGCTTTGGATCTGGAGATGATTCCTTGTATTTTTAAGGGAGAATTTTGTTTTGGCTCATGGTTTGAGGGTATAGTTACTTGTGTTGGGCAAGGCATGGTGGCAGCAGTTGCTTTAACTGTGGTAGCAGGAGTATGAGGTGGCTGGTCATGTTTTATCCATAGGCAGGGAGCAGAGAGATGAATGCTAGTTCACTAGAGATTATTTCTTTAATAACACACACACACACACACACACACACACACCAAACAAAAGAAATATAAATCGAACATCAAAATGTTAAACTGTGGTTTTACCTATGGTTTATACAAAAGGACATTATTGAGAAAATGAAAAGACATCTTAAAAGATGGAAGAAAATATTTGCAAAGCCTCCACATTCTAAGCGACTTGTATCTACGATATGTAAAGAATATTCAGATCAGTGATAAGAAGAATGAACAATGGAAGGTGAACAGAAGATCTGAATAGGTGTCTGTCCACAGAACATACACAGCTGCCACCAAGCTCCTGACAGATGTTCAGCATCACTGGTCACAAGAGAAATGCAAATCATAGCCACTCCACACCCACTATGATATCAGCAAGCAGACAAAAGCGAGTGCTATCAAGAAGATAGAGAAGAACCACATACCCTCCCTCCATTTGTAGAATGTAAATGTTACAGCCACTGTGGGGAACAGTCTACCAGTTCCTTAAAACATTAACCGACAGCTCGGGGGCAGAGTACATGTTTAATGTGCATGAAAGACCCTAGGTTTGGTCCCCATCACTACACACACACACACACACACACACACACACACACACACACACACCAGGATTACCAATGCCTGTAAAGCTTGTAGGCATAGGTGTTTGCAGCAGCATTGTTCACAATAGGCAACAGCAGAAATAAGCAAGTGACTGTCGTTGGCTGAGTGAGTACATGGATGTCAGGCATCTGCAGAAAGAACAGAATTCAGCCATGAAAGGAAATTAACTTGTGCAACGTGGATGAACCTTAAGGAAACACTGGGAAGTGGAAACATTATGTGGCACAAAAGAAGCCAGACCCAAAGAGCTGTGTTGCCTAATTGTGTTCATATGAAGTGTTCCAAGTGGGCAAATCCCTAAAAGAACCATGAGAGGTTATCAGGGGAAGGAAGACAGGGACATTAGTAATCCAGGCTTCTTGCGGGGTGATAAAAACAGCCTGTAATTAGGTAGTGGCAATGGCGCAGCATACTAAAAATCACTATTGTATACTCTAAAAGTGGTTTTAACTTAAAAAAAAAAAAAAACTAAACCAAATGGACAAAGAGGAAATGGGTGTGTCTCTCCGGCAGTGGGTTAAGAGTCTCACTGCCTTGCCAACCCCTGTGGATGCTCTTCTGTCCCCTCTTGATTTTGATCATGGAAACTTTCTATGAAGAATAGAGATGTAAGCCATGCTGGCCTTTCTAGAGGCCAAGAGTGTGTGGTAGATAGAAGCTACAAGAATTTCTTCATGGAGGACTCTTGAGTTGTGAGAGGAGAAGCACCAGGGCGCCACAGGTGTGTGCAGACAGTACTGCAGTGTTTTAATCATTATGTTTGCATCCACTTTTTCCCTATAGTGAATACAGATGATCTGCCCCTGCATGGACTGGGGTGCACAGGGCCTCATATATCCTAGGCAAGTGCCCCCTACCACCACATTCCCCTTCCTGAAAAGAGAATAGTTTTTAATGGAGGGAAATAACGAAAGTCCTGAGCCAGGCTCCATTCCTGTCGTCTCTCCTCTCACGTCCAGACAGGGCTGAGCCCTCTTGCCTTTCCTCCATCCTGAGGAGGCAGCAGGTGGCACAAACAGACCTGCTGTCCAGAGGGGAGAGAGCACTGAGCGACGTCCAGATACTTCCTCTCCGTGGAAAGAAAATCCTTTCGACAGACAGAAAACACTACTTCAGTGGGAACTAGTAGTCTGGGGCTGGGCTGAGGGAAATGCCTTCTTTACATGCACGCTGTTCTCAGCCTCCTGAGATCTCATGCAGGCTGATTTTGTGACTACCTGTCTCAAGGTTAAAGTGGCAATGTTGGTGACCTTGTTAGTGAGTTTTTCTCCCAGGATGGCTCCTGGTGCTGTGTGCTTGTCTCTTCCCTCTCTGCTGACTGCCCCTCCCCCCACAACTAAGGGCTGCCTCTGAGGAGCGCACACTTATTTCTATATTCCCTGTGCTGTGTAACAGGGAGCAGGTGGGTGTGTCTCCTAGGCTCTTGAATTCCCTGCTCACCTGAGGGTTTTCCATGTACTTATAGGGGACAGAAAAATGGAAGAGGTGACCACAGACAGTGTCATAGAATTTACCTCTGTGATAACAACTGATTTTGTCATCTGAGAAGCAGAGGCTGACTCCAGCCCCTGAATGGTAGGAGGGAAAACCCTCCTACCCTGGGACAGCACAGCTTAGGAGGATCACCACTCCCTCGTGGAGAGCCAGTTGTGGCCCAAACAGCTGTGTCACAGAAGAGCCACGACTAGGAACCCTTACCACAAGGGCACCCGAACCTCACACACCTATGCACACCGTCTCACGGCAGGTGCTATCCAGCCTTGCTCAGTGGAATGCACCAATCACTTCCCCCATTAACTAGCAGGTTCTATCTAATCCTGGCTCCAGCAGATCAGTGGCATCGAGCTGATACCTGCGGTGGGGTCATCAGGGGCCCTGGGGTCACACATGCTGCCGTGACACACAGCATGAGGCAGGCTAGACCTTCCTTGCCATAGCCTGTCTTCTGGTACTTGGCAGCACACACTGTATAGCACGGATGAGGAGACAGGAGGGTTGAAGCACATGTGCTCCGGGCATGTCCTTCTGTTTCCACAGGCCCGTGGAGGAGTGCTGGGCCACACTGACCAGCTTCAGGAGAGTCCGGCAGCCCAGGTGCCTAATCAAAGCAGGGCAGACCCCCGGAGAGACAGCCCCACTCCGGAGGCTCCTCAGATGAGCAGTTCTCGGGATGATCAGGCACCTAAGACGCAGCAGGCTCAGCTGGTCCAGCGTTTCCAGCTGTTCCAGCCACCGGCATTCTACCGGAAAGTGCTCGGGAGCCGCCATTACCTCCTGTTCTGCTCTGGCTTTGGGTCACTTTTTTGTGTGCGTTGTTTTGTCATTTTATTTATTTATTTATTTATTTATTTATTTATTTATTTATTTATTTTTGGTTTTTTGAGACAGGGTTTCTCTGTGTAGCTTTGCGCCTTTCCTGGAACTCGCTTTGGAGACCAGGCTGGCCTCGAACTCATGGAGATCCGCCTGCCTCTGCCTCCCGAGTGCTGGGATTAAAGACGTGAGCCACCACCGCCCAGCTTGTTGTCATTTTAAAGACAGGGATCCTCTATGTAGTTCATGCTGGCCTCAGATTCTTGATCCTCTGTCTTGGCCTCCCCATGGCTAGGATTACAGGTGGACAACACTGTATACAGCAGGCTGCCCCTTGAAAACCTTGCTGTTGGACTAGAAACAGCCCAGAAAAAGCAGCCATAGCGGTAGAAGGCTCGGCTCATAGGACATGTTGTTAGACATGGAGCCCTCGTGTCTTCCCAGAATCCCTGGGCGTGATGGCAGAGTCCGTCAGAGCTGAAGGTGGTTGTCGGTCATAGTAAAGATAGCAGAAACCTGACCAGCAACAGTAAACCTCCGTCACTGTTTCTTCTTCATCCTGGAGAGCGCAGGTGAGTTAAACATCCCTTGACCTGAGCGTGACACCGCGTGCAGCTCTGAGATTGCAGGGTCTGTGTGCTGGGCTCACTAGCCCTGCCCCATGGCTGGTGTTCGAGCTCCCCACACAAGGGGGTTCTGTAATGCGCTTTTCTGCACTGACAGCACTTGGGGTGCCCTAGAGTCTAGAGGTTGAAGGGAAAGTAGAGGAAGGAAATGAGTCTTAAGCCTTCAAGACAAAGCTGTGGGGAGACGAAACTGCCAGAGAATCTGGGGATCCCATCTTAACACATGGCACATTTTGCTTTTCAACTTCTCTGACAGGCTTTAAAAATATTGATGTCTCTTTTGTTGTTAGAAATAGAATCTTGCACCAGCTTGTTTTGTGTGCAGTGGTGTGGCTCTTCTGGATGTTTCCCATACGTCTGCGTTTGAGTTATGTGGGGAGAGAAGCTGGCTGGTCTCCGGCTGCCCACAGACAAGTCGAGGCTGGGGGATGCACTTGTGTAGGCATGCTGGCCAAGTCTTGCAAGTGGCCCATCGTTCTGATGTCTTTAGGAAAACAAAAAGCGTGTTTTGTCCTTCTGTTTCCTCCCTAGCTAGCAGCCTCTTGCTCCTGAGCAGGGATGGCTACTGCCATGGCTGTGTTGAGGTCACTTGTGGTGCTCCCAGCACACACCAAGTTGACTCATAATTACAGACTGACGCTAGCATTGATGGCGTTTTCTTGAATTTGTGGCTGTGGTTGGATCAGGACATATAGGGCCCAGTATAACTTCAAGTAGCTAAGGTATTTATTTTATACTATTCACAGAGCGGCTTGTGACAGGGACTCACCTTTAGGACACGCTTAGTGACGTACACAGTTCAAGCTGCCTGCTTCATCATCGCTGTCAAATTTAACTGTGTTAACAAATTTAACTGTCATCAAAACTGAAATTTAACTAAATGTCTGACAATAGGACGAGTTAAAGAAATTCAGTAAGTCCCGTGCATTGGAATCTTAGTTAGCCATTAAAAGTATTTCAAAGTGGAGTATTTACTGAGCAAATATTCCCAATCTAAGCTTTAATGAGAAAGCATCACACTATGTGAGCCCCATGCGCAGAAACACCAACATAGATCAGTGCGTTTATCCCAAATTGTGAGGAACGAGGTGATGTAATGCGCCTCTGCGTGTGCATCACTTAGAAAAGACAGTGGTGGGCATGCTTGGTGGCACACACCTTTAATCTCAGCACTTGGAGGCAGAGATGGGAGAATCTCTGTGAGTTCCAGGCCAGCCAGGGCTACATAGCTGAGACCCTGTCTCAGAAGTTTGTCATTTAAAATTAGTTATGCCATCTAAAACACCTATCACTGGGACAGGCAGTTGTGGGAAGATACATGCTCTTCCAAGCAAGGGCTGTTCTGAATGTCTGTCTGCCGGGCCCAGGAGCATGACCAGGAGCATGGCCAGGAGCGTGAGGCAGGACAGGTGAGACAGATTTCCTCACCCTCTTCCCCAAGCTGTCCCCACACCTGCTCCTGGGTGCCTCGTGGTTGAAGTGACAACGAGACCGTTCTGTGTGCTGTGCCACATGCGGCAAAAGCTCGATCACAGTCCGCTTGGAGCTGTGCATCCACCAGCCTGCTCACAGTTGCTCATCATGTGCAGGCCATGCCGTAGCGGTAGCTCTGCCCCACCTGCAAGATCATCTTGAGCACGTATCTGGGCTCAGAGCTCATTACCAGGGGACACAAAGCCCCTTCCGTGCCTGTTCTTCGGTGTGGATTGTTGGTATTCTCAGTCTAGGGGACATGCAGACACATGTTCAGGCTGCTGCTCTCTGGGAGACTTAACAGAATAAACAAAGGAGAGGACTGATGTCATCCACTGTTCAGAGGGAAGGTCCCCAGGATGAGTGTAGAGATCACAGTGTACCTGTCTGGCCTGCCTGTTGCTCCTGATGGATGATGAGAAACTGCTTTCTTATATTTCTGTTTTTTTTTTTTTTCTGGGAATGAGAATACTAGGGAAACAATTGCCCACAGCAAGAAAGCATTGGAAAGCATCCCAGAAGTACGTGACCCCATGAGCATGGAGCTCTGCTGAGAGCAGAGGTCATGGAGCAGATGGTCTTGCTTCACCCATGGTGAGGCCAAGCAGCAGCTCCAGAGCCTGTGTCCTGGCCTGAAGCTTCCCATTGCTTAGAAACAGCCTGTTCAAACATGCAGGTGCTCCAGGGCCTAGAACAGGATGATTGGCGATTTCAGACATTTCTCTGTCTGATGCAGCCAAGAGTCCCAGGGCAGTGGAGGCTGAAGTGGTCAGGTGAGTCTCCTTATGAGCCAAGAGGCAGTGTAATCCTCAGCAGCTGCACACACAGAAGAATGCTGCCTGGGGCTGCCAGGCTGCCGCAGGCTGGCTAGCTGGGTTTCACGGTACAGGTTGTAGGCGGCTCACTGCCAGAGCCGGGACCTCACCACCATCCGTTGTTAGATGTGGTACCAGTGAGTCAGCTTCTCTTGAGTTTTCTGTCCACAGCCATGATACACAGCAGTAATTTGAAGTAGCCTTTGACGCCCATTCTGATCCTCATCCAAAATGCCTAATGGAGAATTAAAAGGGTCTTTGTGCCGAGAGCTCAACAGGCCCAGAAGCAAACACCTGCACTCCTGGAGGAGACCAGCACGTGAGGAGGAGCATCTTCCTATCCTTGCCCTTTGCCAAAGTCCAGTAAACAGGTGCTGTCCAGGAGGACGGCCCGAGAGTCCTGAAGGAGGCAGGTTCCTCCTCACCAAGAAAAGGCTTGGCTCAGCATTAAGGACAGTTTAACCATGCCAAAGACATGGATGATATAAGGGGTTGTCTGTAAGAAAATACCTCCTTAAAAATCTTTTTGAAGACCTGTATCCACCAGAGTTTTACAGGGTCAAACTTCTGCTTCCTTCCATGTCCTCTTACTGAGGACATCTTGAGACAGAAGTTAAAAAAAGAAAATAGGAGGGAAAACAAGATATATTCAGCTCAAAAACATGAAATTCTTTTCATTGTTTACTTGTAGAAATTAGAAAGTTTAGCATATTGTTTGGTGAAGAAGCTATGACAATTTTGCTCTTTTAAAAGGTATTTATTTCAGAAACCAAGGTTGGAATTTTAGGAATGGGGCATTCTTTAGAACATTTTTATTTTTAGAGTTTGGGATTTTTTACAAATAAAGTCCATGTGTGATGGTTTATATTCAAAGAGATAGAAACACATTGCTGTCTGAAAATCCTACATGCCAGTCTGTGGGCTGCAGCTTACCTCTCTCCTTCACTGCATGCCCTAGAGCAGGCAAGGATGTGTGTTCTCCACCCCAGTCACTGGAAAGACAGTCCAGGTTAAGTCTTCAGTGGACCCATTTCCCCAAGAGTTCAGAAAGTACCAGAGTCACCCACACACTATTTCATCTCATGTGACATCTGCCTGTTTCCCCCCAGAACACTTCACTCGTTTGCTTCCTGTCTGGAAGCCAGCATGCCCTTCCTTCCCACAGCCATTTGCCAGTGGTAGACATGGTCTCCAACTTTCCAACTCATGGTTCTCAGGATGAAGCTATAACCTGGAGCATAGTCTCTCCTCGGGGTATTGGTACTAGACCTGCACTGGAGCTGTGGACCAGCTGAGCTGGTGCACGAACATGGCCAGCCAGCATAAGTCCTGCTCGGGGAGTCCCTGATCACTCTGCTGGGGCACACATCCTCTGCAGTCACATTCCCCACAGACAGCATCATGAGAGCATCCGAGACAAGCCACCATCCACAGTGGGACTTGTTTCCAGAACTGCCCTGAGGGAAGTCAGTGCGGAGAAGCCAGGGAGCAGTAGTGGCCCCTGCTCCATCCTTGGGAGAGCCTCTTCCAAGGGCTCCTGCACATCAGAGACGCGGTGCGGCATTCTGCTATCCAGCCAACCTTGCCTTTCCTGGGGCTCCACACAGCATCTGCCCACTCTGTAGACATTGTCAGGAGCACCAGTGCCAGGCTTGCTGCCCTGAAATGTGTGATCTCCAGCCATACCACTCTGGATGTAGCTGACCTCACCGGATGCTGTGTTCAGAGCTGTGCCCTGTCCCCAGCCCTTCATATGCATTCGGCACATACATCTCACACATGACATCGCCATCCTGGGAGCTGCAACAGAGGACCTGCAGTGGCGGACAGCCCCATAAATCCCCAAGGTTCACTTGTTCTCTTTCACTGTTTCTGCGGACCACTTATGCTGAAAAGTGAGAATGTTCTGTTGGTCAGCATGATGGGAACATTCTAAAGGGAACAGCTGCCTTGTCAGAACCTTAGATCTCCTGAAACTTCTCCTGATGCATAGTTAAATGAACATGGGAGCTAGAAATACAGGGTCAAGCCAGAGAAGCAAAGGCTGGACACTTGGGTCTAGCCAACACCATAGAAGCCAAAAGTTAGGGAACCTGCTTAGAATTTCAGGGTCTCTAACGTAAGAGGCACAATGCATTGGTGCTCCAGCCCCCGCTTTACAGGAGAGGCAAAAGCCCCACCTTCAAGCAGATAATAACTAAAAAGAAAAGAAAAGAAAAGAAAAAAACCAGATAAAATGTATCCATTTAATTAGGTTCTTGGTAAGAAATTTAGAGCACAAGTTCATGAGCACTTTTCATGTGTTAGAGCAAAACCTGGCCACATGGAGCTGCGGGGCTGAGGAGCAGCTTTAGGTTTGGTAAAATTTGCAAGTCCGCACCTTCCACTCACTCTGCACTGTGCAGTAAGTTCACACCTCTTTTTCCAGGTCTCAGGCCTCACTTTGCTGGACTTCCACAGCTGTTCCTCCTTGATACTGCCTCGGTATGGTATCTGAGGATCTTCACATCACAGATGCTGGTGGTTGTGGGGTGCCAGTGATAGGCTTCTGGGGTGTACTGTGCAGACGAGCTCAGCTGAGGGAAGGAGTTGAGTCACACACCACAAACCATTGCTTGGCTGCTTCCAGAAACCCACTCCAAGCTCTGGCTCAGTGAATGTGTGAGGATCTCCCTGGAGGAGCATGCTCACAGTGATCCCGTGTGCCGACGGATCTGGCGTGGTTCTAGCTTCAGGCACTACCTTCTATGAGTAGTGATGGCAGTTCTTGAAGCTTAGCCATGAAGGTGCCACCATTCTTGTTCCCAACTGGTATGTGACCATAGCCGGAGCCTTTTCTTCCAGCCCTGAACTGAGCAGGCTTCCTCTTGCACGTGGCCTTCAGCACACCACCAGATAGGGGTATCTGCCTGAGAAGGGTCTCCGCTGCGGTGGGGCTTCGCTTTCTTGGGCTTTATAACCTAGATATCTTTGACACTAGCCCTCTTGGCTTCAAGTTTCCTTTCCATGTCAAGCTTCTGGACTTTTCCACTACCCTTCTTCCAGGATGAAGGACAAGACATTTCCCTGGGTGGTGTTATTGTCTTGTCAACCCCAGGCTGTTTCCACTCTGCTCTTCTTTTTTTCTCTTATCCAGTCTTCCCTGCCTGCAGTCCGGTTCTTTTTATTCCATCAATCTTATGTCTTTTACACATACCTAGTGAGAAATAGTAGAACGGGTGTTGGGAGACAGGGCGAGAGCGGGCCACCTCTCAGTGTCCTGCTTGTAAGGGCACAGGTCTGAGAAATGGTCAGCCTTTGAAGAGAGGGGTGTTGGGGAGAGAAACAGTTTCCTAGCTAGGTTTTTGTTGGCAAAGACAGGCACCACGCCACCCCAAGTCCATGCAGAGGCAGCCACCATGAGGCGCAGACTCCACGGGAACAGTGTGTAGAACAGACACTTGTGTATCCAGGGAGGCGAGCCATGGGGACCGGCGCCTTTGATCTGAGTTCCAGTGTGCTTTCTTGTATAGCCTCACGTGTCAAATATAAAAGACTTAATATGAAAATAAATGGACTATGTTTGTCTAACCCAAGAAAATGTTCTCTTCAGTGTTTCCAAACACCAGTGTCTTTCATCTTTTAAACACTGTGCTTTAGACCAGGCTACTCAGCACATCCCTGGCCAGTTCATTCATCCATTCATGTCTTATCTTGCAGCCACTGATCAAAAACAGGCAAAAAACAGTTCCCCAAGAAACACTTTCTGCCGGGACTTGAGTGCTGCTGACACCATGGTGCTTCTAGAGAGGAGAGGGTCTGTCTTAGGGCAGGGAACAGCTGGAAGCCAATGCAACAGGGAATCATCTAGGGATGATCCAGGTTGGATATGTCTAAGCCCCCCAGTCCAGCCATCTATCTGTGGACGTTCCCTGTAGGCAGGCCCCACTGTGGTTTAACCCATGTTTCCAGAAGTTTCCTGCAGCCAGGCCCCACTGTGGTTTAACCCATGTTTGCAGAAGTTTCCTGCAGCCAGCTCCCGCTGTGGTTTGACCCGTTTTCGATTTTGCCAGCTTTCCAGATGTTTAGCCCTTCTTTCTCTTGCTAATTCTCTTCATTGCAGGCTCTTCATTTCACTTCTTCCCCTCTAAGTACTTCCTAGGTTTCCTTACCTGGGGCCAGTTTGGAGATATCCACTGGGAAGTGAGGTAATTCCCAGGCACCCCAGTGTCTCTGCACATCAAGTCCCAGAGAGAGCACTTCTGGGATTCGGACTTGGGGAGGTAGCTGCAAGGCGTGTAGCAGAGAGCCCGGGAGTGTGAGGACAGCTCCCTGACACAGTGACGACACTAGTGCTCTTTTCTTTCTGCTTGTGTGTGATGTACCTCTCACTTTACTCTCTCTGGACTGTTTCAGAAGAGGCAGACCACTACAGCTTTGGAACAGGCACCCTATCAAGGAAGAAGAAGGTGCTGGTGACCCTGAGGGACGAGGGTCTGCGC